>SDVV010040613.1:0-10516 GCA_016164225.1 Gammarus roeselii | reverse complement strand
CTTACTGACCTCGCTGAACATCAGACGCAAAGCAATCAAGCCTTCATTCTCCTATCGAATTCTTCAAATCAACACACCAACGTGGATGATCAGCCCACCACTGGTCAACCTAGATCTGCAGAACGTACCCCAAAGCAACAACCCCAACCAACACATACCGCCGAGAATTCTTACGACTTCTCGATGAACAGTACTCTGAGCACCGTCATATATACACTGACGGCTCAAAAACACCGGACGGAGTGGGAGCCGCCGCCATAGGCGAAGGGACTTCTCGTTCGGCCACCCTACCTCACGAGGCCTCTATATTTTCTGCAGAGCTACACGCACTCGAACTGGCCATCTCTATTACAAAAAGCGACCGCCACCCTAAAACTGTTATATTTTCAGATAGTCTAAGTGTCCTCACCCAGCTGAAAACTCTGCACCTTGATCACCCTGCCTTAGAAAAATGCAACACGGCCTATTCACAATGTCAGAGGCGAGCCAGGCGGTCGAGTTCTGCTGGATCCCTGGACACGCAGGAATAAGTGGAAACGAACGCGCAGATTTCCTCGCTAAACGGATGTCCACCCAGCAGGAACAATTCTTCTCTATACATTACCGATACTGGTTCCCAGTCATCAACTCACGCATAACAACACTATGGAACGACACTTGGCATCAAAGTGGACAAAAGATGCTTGCAGTCAAACCATCCGTGGGAGAGTGGGACACCAGGTTTTCTAATAGGAGAGACCAAGTGTTCATCAACCGTCTGTGCACGGGACACACGTGGATAACTCACAACCACTTAATGGACGTAGACATGCTTGTAGATTGCGATGCACTCGCAGCAGCCCGACGAGCCTCCTTGAGCCCCCGTGCAACCTACAACGCCTGCTCACAGAAACTGAACACCGGAAAAAACTGATCGCTTTTGGAAAACACACAGGCCTCTACGAGGTAGTGTAAAGGTGGCAAGGTTTGAATCATCTCCGATCCCGAACTCTCTGGCACTAATTGAAAATTTTTACTTTGACTTCGTGCACAAAGCCGCGCAGAATCACCGGACCGTCGAGGTAGAGAAGAAGCCCTCAGTGACTACACGTTGGAGCTCCGGCGGAGAACGGAGAGAGCTGCTACCACTCCTCTACACAAGACCAACTGCGACTGCAAGCAACCTGCTCTTCATATTTTTTTTTTTAGATTCAACTCTCTAGATATCCGTTATTTAGTAAGATTTGTATGTACAAGGCCTACTCTGTACCCGCGCTAGAATTACTATTGAAAACCTGTGTAAATTAATTTGTTATGGGCTTAGTATAACTAGGCCTACTCTGTACCTGCGCTAGAGTTACTCCTTTAAAATTGTTAAATTTATTTTCAAGTTAAACTTTCTTTGTAGCCGCATCAAATTTGCTTGGTGCCTAAGTCAAATTTATTGTGTTACTTTGTTACTTAGATACTTTTTTAGACCAACTCCAACTACATTTAAACTTGCTGTGACTGCGTTTAAACTGCTCTTAAACTCTTAATCTACGCGTCACCTAATTCACAACTCTTCGACCGCCCTACGGGGGAGTCTGCATTAACTTCGCGTTGGGACTCCGGTGGAACATGAAAGCAAATGATAATAATAAATTAGGTTCAACACTATTAATAGATGCTCTCGAGCGGCATCAGGAATATTTTTGATCATGTTGATGTGCACCCGGTCCGGCCTGGAAGAAGTATCACGAGTATGGTCCATAGCACACTGTAGTTGTGTGCTATGGAGTAAAACCATTATGTTAACTCTCCTTTATGTATTTATCCAGTTGAAAAGGAGACCGGTAATTTGTTGTGTGCGATATCTGGCAAAAAGTCTAAGCTTTGTGCAGAGGCAGTGTAGTAACCAATGAGTGATCCGTGAGCACGAAAACACCATCGCATACTGTTCTTCGCCACTAAGCTCCTAAGTTTACAAGTTTCGATGGTATAGAAACTTTTTTTGCTGTTTCATAATAAGAGCCGGTCACCGCTCTAAGCCGAATATCGCTCCGAGACCGAACATCGTCTCGTAAAGGTTAAAGTTTTCAACTAAATTGGAGAGATCGACTATCATCTCTTTAGAGCGAGAGCAATAAGGCACCTCAGAGGGATAACCCCTGGGGGTATCCCAGGCTCACCCGCCTTCCCGTGGTGTCCTCGTTATTCACCAATATTAATTTGTCCCTTTGTGTAAATACGTTTTGAGTTAGAAGATCCCTCCATCGTCCCCCCATCCAGTATGTAGCTACATCTTCCCCCTCCCCCCCCTTTGGTGCGAAAAGAAGTGAGCCCCTACTGACACCGGGGTTTGTGAATTTAGAATCGAAACCAACTGAAATTAAAAAAAAAAAAAAAATCGGTAAAAACACTGGGAAAAAAATCGTTACAGAAATTCTAGATTTAAGGCTAGTTTTAAAAGCAATTAGTTTAGTGTATATATGCGTATATACAACAGAAACAAATGTAAAGAAGGCCTCACCTCCATTACCCAGAACCCCCTGTAGAAGCCAGGGATCAAACAATGGGCAAGACCATGCCCTATCGGACAGGGGCTGACTGCCCCTCCAGAGCGTCGGACTCAAACAAGTCTGCAAGAAAGAAAGACGAGCCCCTAGGAAGTTTCTCATCGACGAAGACCTGACTCAGGTCGTAAACGACGACACAGATGAGCGCGTCTCGAAGCTGGACGCGAATATAACCGGAATGCAGAATACCATGGGCAAGATATGCAAAATGATCTGCCTACCCGAGCTGGAGACTGAGGACTGTTCGGCGCCCTCCAGTGAAGTCTGCGAGCGTCTCACTAAACTTGAGAACTTTTGTGCAACTATGAATACCCGACTGGAAGAGCTGATGAAGAGGATAGAAGCCAGGGAACCCTTACCTGTTCGTGTGCTTCCGCCTCTGCCCATCCGATGACATGGCTCTCCTCCCAGCTGAAACTTGTAAGGCTCAAACACTAAAAAAAACACAAAGAGGAGACAATACATACGATTTGATGACCCCCAACCTATTCAACAACGGCCCTAAATTCCCCGAAACCTTGAAAATTACATTTGATGTCAATGACAGACCGGATATTTGCCCATATAAAAACTACGAGAATAACTGGGCTCCATGACTGGCCGTCCAATTCTCAACATCACCGCCAGCGGTGACGATAGCTTCACCATTAAAGTAGACACAAAACTTCAAATTGACACTATACTCTCCAGAAACAGAATATGCGAAAAACCTTGCAAAATCATACCACACCCAACTTTTTCCATGAGTTCAGACCTGATTTACATCGAGGGTTTCCCGAGTGATGAAGCCGACGAATTCATCACCGGACTCGTCCAATACGAGGAATGTATAGTTGAAGCGAAAAGCGCACCTAAATCAAACCAAGAAGAAACACCACCACGGCCCTTCTGCTTAAATTCAATTGCCCCCACCCACCCCTAACTACATAGACATACCTTTCTTTGACGCCAAAACCAAAGTTACACCCTTCGGAAGATTTCCGATGCGATGCTATAAATGCTAGAAATACGGACAACCGAGCCAAAATTGTAACTGTAAAAAAATATGCTCACACTGCTCCCAGGACGACCACGAAAAGCGCGACGAACACTTGTCGTGCCCATCCGAAGAACCTCACTGCTTCTACTGCAAAGTAAACGGCCACCCTAAGGGACACGAAGACTGCCTCCAGGACATGACTGAGAGAGAGATCCTGCAATACCAAACTGAGCACAAAGTCGGGCGACGAGAGGCTGCGGCCGCGATTCGCTCCCCCCAGGCTGATCCTCCCACCCAGGAGAGAAGATCAGCATCATTTCCTACCCACTTCCTCATAACGCTTGTAGATACTGTTGCAAACAAAGTTGCTCCATCAATGAACCCATTAGTCATAATGAACTCGCTCTCCAAACAACTGGGAGGCAGACCTATAAACATAAACCGACAGGGAAAGAAGTATCTGGCCCACGTCGTAAATATCGAGTAAAGTAACGCCATTCAAAGGATTAACAAAATAGACCAACACAACGGAACTGTCGAAATACGTCCTTTCTTCTAATACACTCCCAAAACTGACCTAAGTGCTTTTGCTGCAGGTTTAGCAAAGGGTTACGGCGTCACCAACGTTTCCCTAGCACAATGGATCAACCCACGAAACATCCACACCACTGAGTACCAAATCACTTCCCCAGGACGTGACACACCGGAATTCATAGAAATCCCGGGCGAACAGGGAAAAACGAAAACTTGACAAGTGGCGACATGGCCTGCAATGAGCAAAAAAGGCCTGGAATACGGCCACGTCATCAAATAATGGCCATACATACCTCAACGCTGTAGGAGGTGCGCCGGCGAACAGCACAGCCCACCAAACTAAATGCCACCACTGTTCATGCCTCCATGAGGCAGGTGACCGCGACTGCCCATAACAGATGAACCAAAAAGCAATGACAATCATACAAAATGACCACAGAGTCACCCGAAAACAAGCAATCAAAATCTTTTATGACGAAAACCCAAACTGCCGTAATTTGAATTACGCCAAAGCCGTTAAATCTACAACTAAGTCTACCCCATCAAACAATATTCGCATACAGTTAACACAAACGACTACCATGACCCCCAAAATCCCTCTCCAGTACTAACAATACCACAACCCGACCAGCGACCGCCCTCGTAATAGAGGCAGGCGCCTCAAGTAACGAATCCACCAGTGCCCAGAAAACACTGCGATGGATGCTGCCTCGGTCGACTACGAAGAGAGGTCCATGAACCCGAAAATCAAAAGGCCAAGAGATGATGATTTCTCCGACGACGACCGCGGGAGACGCGACACCCTCTCGCCACGAAGCAAAAAGAGTAGTAGCACCCCACAAACCACAGCTCTATCCGATCAGAGCATTGAACGACTTCTGACCGTCTTAACTGCAACCACACCCAGCGAAAACCGAAGTGAGGTATTCAACCCTAAGCTAACATGCCCAACACCAGAACATCTCACAATCGAGAACGACCATCGCTTGCGCGAGGACGCATTGAAAATCTCCAACGAAGAACTTATACCCCAAAGTACTGATTTACCATGCATTGCACTCTACTCAAATATCTCAACGACTACTACTCAGCCCATTTTACTGTTTAAAAAAACCTCCATAGAAGAGAAACACGCTCGCTCAAGAAGCAAACACAAAGACTGCACTCCCTCGTCCTCTTCCTCCTCCTACAAAAGCACTCACAGCCGAGAACGCAGTGAGTCTAGGAGATCATGTTCTACAGAAAGCGGACGCTCATGCGAACGCTCTTGATCTAGGACACCAGCGCCTCATAGACAAGAACACCACGAAAGTTCTTACAAACCACGCGACCGCTGTAGACCATCATAATTTGGGTGTGAAACGGATCCAAAATGAACAACAACACAATATTTCATTGGAATTGCCAAGGACTTAGAAGCAAGAAAGATGAGTTTTTATCGCTAATCTCCTTCCATAAATCTTTGGTGGTAGGCCTCCAGGTGATCAAACTCCACGACACTACCACATTTTCTTTCCCTCAATATGTCATACACCGTCGCGAAGGCCACAATAATGTGACCGCACACGGTGGAGTGGCGCTTAGGATCCACCAAAGCTTACCTCCTCATCTCTTCCCTCTGGGAACTGAACTCCAAGCTGTCTCAGTTAAGATATGTATCTCAAGACCTATTACAGTGGTAATTATCTACTCGTCACGAAACCACGCCCTCGCGGAGGCGCTGATGACCGATCAGCTTAACTAACTGCATCATCCCGTACTCCTCCTTGGAAACTTTAACGGCTGCCACGAAGTGTGGGAATGCGTGAGAACAGACCCCAGAGGAGTGATAATGGCCAACACCATTGACACTCGCAACCTGGTCCTCCTCAACGACGGACAACCCACACGGATCCCCCTCGAAAACAATCGTCCCATTTCCCTAACTAGCATCCTATGTAAGACTATGGAAAAAAATAAACTCACGCCTAGTCGACTACCTTGAAATGCATGCAGGCCTTAACAACATCCAGTGCGGTGGCCATAAGCGTCACTCCACAACGGACTACCTCGTACGATTAGAATCAGACATTAGACAGGCATTCATCCGAAGAGAACATGGGGTTTCCATATTTTTCGACGTTGAAAAAACAAACGGCACTACGTTGAAATACCGGATCATGAAGGATCTCCACCGTAAAGGTTTGAGAGGTCGGCTACCACTTTTCATCCACCAATTTTTACATAATCGCACCTTCAGGGTGAATCTCCGTCACACTCAGACTCCATCATATCCCCAAGAAATGGGCGTTCTCCAGGGAAGCGTCCTCAGAGTCACTTTTTTATCCTCAAAATCGATCAGTTAGCCGACATTCTTCCCAGAGACGGAAGACTGCTGTCATCGCTATACGTGGACGACCAACAAATAAGCTACAGACACCCATACCTCATAACAATTCAACATGGACTCCAGAAGTGCCTAAACCTGGTCGGGAACTGGGCTTCCCTAAACGGATTCCGATTCTCGCCCTCTTAAACTAAAAGCATGCACTTGACCCTTGTGCCAGGTTTACACCTAAAACAGGCCCTAACGCTGCAC
The DNA here is from genome assembly GCA_016164225.1 of Gammarus roeselii. Classification (NCBI taxonomy): domain Eukaryota; kingdom Metazoa; phylum Arthropoda; class Malacostraca; order Amphipoda; family Gammaridae; genus Gammarus; species Gammarus roeselii. The sequence goes on along the minus strand of SDVV010040613.1, from coordinate 3,888 downwards.
AACACCAATCTAGCATACGAAGAAACCATCAAATTCCTGGGTCTTGTGTGGGATCCTAAACTCACGTGGCGACCCCACATTGCATCCCTGGCGACTCGATGCAAAAAGTCGACGGGACTTATCCACTCGATAACATCCCTGAAGTTCGGTGCCGACATGGACACCGGAATGACGTTGTTCAGAGCAATAATACGATCGCGCATGGACTACGGAGCCGTTGTCTATGGATCTGCAGCCAAACTACTTTCGACCCTCTCTCGACCATCGCAAACAATGCTTTGCGTATCACAACCGGCGCGTTCCACTCCACTCCAATCGAATCACTTAACGTGATCGCTAACGAACTTCCACTTCCGCTCCGGCGAGACAAACTGTCACTACAATACTATTTTAAGACTAGAAGTCTTATCAACAACCCAGCAATCAGCCACATCACTAAAATATCCGATAAGCGCCATTTTGCAGCTAAAAAGAATATATGCCCACCGTATTCCCTACGTGTGGACAACCTGCTGACCTCTCTTAACATCAATCGAAAAGCTATAAGGCCTTCATTTTCCTACCGATCCTTCAAATTAACACACCAACATGGATGATCAACCCACCACCGGTCAACCTAGACCTGCAAATCTACCCTAAAGCAACTACTCCAACCAACGCGTACAGGCAGGAATTCCTAAGACTACTCTAGGAAGAATATTTAGAGCACCGCCACACATACACTGATGGCTCCAAAACCGTGGACGGTTTGGGAGCCTCCGCTGTGTGCGGGGACACCCCACTCTCGGCCACCCTCCCACAAGAGGCCTCCGTGTTCTCTGCGGAGCTTCGCGCACTCGAACTAGCCGTCTCTATAGCAAAAACACATCGCTTCCCCAAATACGTCGTATTCTCAGTCTGAGTGTCCTCACCCAGCTTAGAACACTGCACTATGAACATCCTGTTCTACGTAAGATGCAGCACGATCTCTTTGTGATGACCGAGACGGGTTAGGCAGTGGAATTCGGCTGGATCCCCGGGCACGCGGGAATAAGAGGAAACGAACTTGCGGACTCGCTTGCTGAACTGGCATCTACTCACCAAGAATTTTTTTTTGCAATACATTACCGGGACTGGTTCCCTATCATCAACTCCCATATAACATCCCGATGATATGAAATGTGGCAGCAGAGTGGACAAAAAATGCTTTCAGTCAAACCCTCAGTCGGAGAATGGGAAACAAAGTTCACCAACAGAAAAGACCAAGTGTTCATCAACCGCTTGTACACTGGACACACGTGGATGACTCACAACCACCTGATGAATGTCGACATAGGACCAAACTCGCCCCCTTGTCCCTGTTGCCACCAAGTGGCTATCAGCGTGAAACACTTACTGATGGAATGCAACGCACTCGCGGCAACCCGACGAGCGTTCCTAGATCCCCTGTGCAACCTACAAAGCCTATTCACGGACCCAACCTACCGTTAAAAGCTTACAGCCTTCGGAAAACACATCGGACTATACGAAGCTGTCTAAACCTCAAATACCTGTGCAAATGAGCTGGTCTCTCCACCCCATTACGCACGGAAATAACAACACATGTTACGAAGATACGCATTAACTCTTTACTCTCTCGTGCTCGCTAATACGCGAATATGCCACTCTTGAAATATGTACTGACTTCATGTTGACAGAACTAATATTTTCGCACGCGAGGCTGTGCGGACTTACCAGAATCAACGACGGTCGCGCCCTACGGGGGAGCCTATTATGACTCACGTTGAGGCTCTGGTGGAAATGAGGCTCAAATCAAATCAAACCATATACACTCACAACCTGGTCCTTCTCAACGACCGACAACAGTAGAGTATACTGTATAACGACAATGACGGCATTCTAGAGCCACTATTGGGCGACGCGGGGGGTATGGCGCGATGCTGCAACCTTGACTCAAGCGGGCATGCGGCGGTCGGCGCAAAGGCGGGGCGGCGCGAAAAAAAGCGGACAGACTTAAAGCTTCTACATGTTAACGGGTTATATATTTACATAAGGGTATTAGCATTTCAATGCTTGGGGGATATTGCAACTTCGTTGCATGTCATAATGCATTTATGCATTTCAATGTTGTGTCCTCTGATTGTTTTTTGGAGGGTATTGATAAACATACATTCATAAGATATTTTTTTATTGATAATTACAATTACATAATAATTATCAAGCTGTAATAAAGGTCAAGACTCCACACATATTCTTCTTGCACGAATATTGGTTTCCAGACACGTTCATGATGAATTTTCCAACCTTGATATCCTTTCTACGTCGTTTGCTTTTGGAGAACCGCTCAATTATCTTTTTAACTGGATACATATTTTTACATAGATAATAGGCAAAGTAGATGCAGTAAGCTCCACAGACCAATGATAGATCACATTGGATTGGTTTCTGTAGTACAAGTTGTATTTTTGCATGGATATTATAGTACGATGCTATATTTCCTTCATATATTTTTGGATTGAACCCAAACGAATCAAAAAAGTAGTGATTATTCTCGTTTTTCTATATCAGGATCCAATGTCCCATTTCATTAGGATCGCTTTCGCTGTTAACAATCATGTAGCCGTTCATTTGATGCATGAGCATTCTGTTTTCCGCCGAATATCCTATATAGGCATGTTTCATAATTAGATCGCTCCTGGATACAAGGTCAATTTGATTATTATCCATGATTACTGTAGATAATTGGGGAATACCCTCCTTGACGAATTTATTTGGATGACACGGAGTGTATAACCTACCAGGAACAAGATCTTATTCGTAGCGGGTGGATTTGCACAGTTCACAGTTATACGTATGTTTGCTCGTTTTTCTAGATTAAAAACATCTTCGGAGTTGGTGGGTCTTGTTTCTATAAAAAATATACTTCTTCCTGCAGGGAAATTTTGTCTTGTGATGAGATGAGCGCGGTTATGTCTCCCTAGAGCCAAAAGGGTTTGATGGTATGCTTGGGCAAACCCTCTGGGAAATTATGATCTAATGTTGGTAACGCAGTTTCCGTTTACGTCAACAATAACGGTTGTGATATCATTATGCTGGAAGTAATTTGGATTGCGATCATATGCTCCGTTGTGTGCAGCTTGATCAATGAGAAACAGGGCTATTTCATGTGGAACAACCCCGTTGAAAGGGGAATCAATGGAGATTGAGTTTTGTCCGGTAGGAGACAAGATTGTTTTGACAATAGATCGATCGAACATGTAGTCAATCATGTCATTGTTTTTTCTGAGCGCTTTATTAAGAGCAAGCAAAGCTGTAGGGTATGGTACAACTTTTTTACACCATAATTTGCATGAATCAACTAAATAGATATATTGTTCATTGTCATGTGTTAGAAGAACGCTAATAGGTTTTGCCAGCCACTAACGTATTTTTACGCTGACATTATCCAATAGATAACTATTGCTACCGAATACGTCAAAGTTTAGTGGTCCCATCATATGTATATCATGACGTACACTTTCTTGAATCCAAGTCTCATTTGATTTGATTTGATTTGAGCCTCATTTCCACCAGAGCCTCAACGTGAGTCATAATAGGCTCCCCCGTAGGGCTCGATGATTATTGATTCCAGTAGGCTCGCACGCCTAAGTGCGCGAGGAATAAACGAAACAACGCTTTCAACGTTAGAAAAAATGTGAAAATTTTAGCAGTGTCAGACGCACGCTAGTGCGCAAAAGAAAAAACGCTTTCTCGAAACGGACCCCCGCTTCCAATCCTTTATAACATTACGTTTGATACGTACGCACCCTAGTGCGTAGAGGTAGCATCTTCGAGATCAGAACAAGATCAGCGGCCACACGGGCAATAACAGCTCCGACAGCAACGCAACACAATATTTACAGGTACGCG
>SDVV010040612.1:0-10517 GCA_016164225.1 Gammarus roeselii | reverse complement strand
GCTGCTCTGATGTGCTTTCCCGCCCTTGGCATCCCGCTGTCGGGATGGTCGTGGGTGGAGGGGGCCCGGCCATTATGACGCGGCGGGGGTAAACCAGTGAAAACTGTCGGGCCCTGCTGCTGATGACGGATCCTCGGACTACACTCGTGACCCAGAGTGTATGGTGAAGGGTTACCGGCCGGACCCTTTAGCACCAAAGAGCTAAGTTGTGTGAGTGTGAGCGTATGAGGGTAAGAGGTACGCCTTGCCGTCGGCCACCCCCCTTTCTGGGGGATGCGGCCTAGTGTCTGAATCTGTATCTGTACTTAAAAAATGCCCATAGATGCAGTATGTTGTCCGTGATTGAGAAGGGGTATATTGACGACCTTGTTTAACAAGGCCAGTGGGATACGGTCACCCATACAGCATAGCCTCTGTGACGTTGTTTAACAATGCCAGTGGAATACGGTCATCCATACAGCATAGCCTCTGACGTTGTTCTACACAGTCAAGACCAATAGGGCATCGGGAATGGGAATTCAACGCAACCAAACTAAGGAAGACTGGCTGGGATCACTGTTGTTGGCGTGGCACCCACTGATGTGATCGTGGAACCCACTGTTGTGATCGTGGCACCCACTGTTGTGATCGTGGCACCAACTGCTGTGATCTTGGCACCCACTGTTGTGATCTTGGCACCCACTGTTGTGATCGTAGCACCCACTGTTGTGATCGTGGCACCCGCTGTTGTGATCGTGGCACCCACTGTTGTGTTCGGGCACCCATTGTTGAGAACGTTGCGACCACTGTTGGGTTCATGGCATCCACTGTCGTGATCGTGGCACCCACTGTTGTGATCGTGGCACCCACTGTTGTACTCACTGTTGTGATCGTGGCACCCATTGTTGTGAGCGTGGCACCCACTGTTGTGATCGTGGCACCCACTGTTGTACCCACTGTTATGATCGGGGCACCCACACAAAACGAATTGAAGCCCTCAAAACAGTGAACTTTTCCCCCGCCGCCGTTATTAAATATATAGATAAATTAAATATCACCAAATCTCCGGGTCCAGACCAAATTCATGCCAGAATTCTAGAAAGAGACTAGAAACGAAATCACCGAACATTTATCAAACATTTTCACCCTTCTCACAAATGGCACCTGCCCCTCTAAATGGAAGGAGGCCAATGTTACCCCAATTTAAAAAAAAGGGAAAAAAAGTGTCCGGGCAACTACCGTTCAATTAGTCTCACCTCATTCATTGGCAAGTTGATGGAAAGTTTGATAACGGATACAATTACAGAATTCTTAGAATCAAACAAATTGATTGGCGACTGCCATCATGGATTTAGACACAACCGTTTCTGTCTAATGAATCTGCTACTCTTTTTCAAAAATATAATCGAAATCTACGATACAAAATCTCCAATCGATATCATTTACCTTGACTTTCAAAAGGCCTTTGATAAAGTCCCCCACAAGTGCCTAATTAGTAAATTGCACAGCGTCGGTATTCGAGGCGAGTTTAACTGGATAAAATGCTGGCTTACGGACAGACGGCGGCGAGTTGTACTTAACGGAGCTTCCTCCCCTGGGGTAATGTATAAGCGGCGTGCCTCAAGTATCCGTGTTAGGACCAGTTCTCTTTATAATATTCATTTACGATCTCGATAGCAACGTACTCTCAAACATTAGCAAGTTTGCAGACGATACTAAGATGGGAGGAAAAATGCAGACTGAACTAGAGTGTCAGCAGATCCAACTAGACTTGAACAAAATTGTTGATTGGTCAGTAAAGTGGCAAATGAAATTTAATGTAGACAAATGCAAAGTCATGCACATAGGTCCTCATAACCCCAAACACGAATATTCAATGTCTTGAAAGAAGCTCATTCCCGTCACCGAAGAGAGAGATTTAGGTGTCATCATTAGAAATGACTTGAAAAGCAGCAAGCAATGTAACGATGCTGCCAAGAAAGGCAACAAAATGCAAGGTATGATGTCCCGCACTATCTCGTTCAAAAACCATCACAGTATGCTCAAGTTATTTAATGCATTTGTTAGACCGCATCTCGAGTATGCCGTTCAATTTTTGTCTCCATTCCTTTGAAAAAACGTTATTAAACTTGAGAAGGTTCAACTTAGAGCTACCAAACTCATCCCCTCGCTGCGGAATAAATCGTACGAAGACAGGCTACGCGAACTCAATCTTTATTCGCTAGAGAAACGTCGAGTCAGAGGTGACATGATAGAGATGTGGAATATTATGAAAGGTAAGGAAAACGTCGACTAAGCGAGCCTTTTCACTTTAGATACAAACGGAGTGACTAGGAACAATGAATACAAAGTCGTTGGGGAAACGTTTCTCACTCGACATCACGCGCAATTTCGCCACGTATAGATTTGTCGAAGAATGGAACAAATTTCCAGCGGAGGTTGTAAACAGCAATACAATCGAAACGTTTATGTCTCGGCTCGATAAGTTCTACATAAATCGCCGATAAATAGCTAAACCGTTCCCTTTTCTGTTGTTATAAAGGAAAAAAAATGGCACATGAAACTCTCTTAGACGTTCTACTTCAGAACTAATCCTTTTGCTATCAAAAGGCAACCTAGTTTGAGCCAATAGGCCTCTTGACGTTCTACTCCAGAACTAACCCTCTTGCTATCAAAAGGCAACCTAGTTTGGGCCAATAGGCCTGTTGTTATCTTCCTACACTTGTAAACACTGTTGTACCTACTGTTGTGATCGTGTCACCCACTGTTGTACCCACTGTTTGATCGTGGCACCCCCTGTTGTGATCGTGGCCGCCACTGTTGTGATCGTGACATCCACTGTTGTACCCACTGTTGTGATCGTGGCACCCACTGTTGTGATCGTAGCACCCACTGTTATGTTACATTCAAAAAGGAAGCTGTACAGCAAAGGGTGCATGAACACAGTTCTAACTTATCTTATATTGATCTTGAACAAAGAAATTGGCCCAAAATTAGGATATAACTGTGATGTGTTTCGCTATCGTGGGCCTACGAATACGTAACTCTTGTTCCCATTCATCAAAAAAGATGTATTACTTATAGTACACCGGTTGCCATATAATTTACTCGGTTTGCACAACTTTCTTTGTGCAAATACTACATTGTTCTGTTTGCTAGCTTGATGCAAAATTATTTTCGTAACATTAAGACAAATGAACGTTCAAAACATGACTCTAAAAATTTCGATGATATTCTGCCTACTAATTCTACGAATAAAATACAAGATATTGTTAACTGTTTCACACTCACGGTCTTGTTGAAGTCCTCAACAGCTGTCGCTAAATCGTAAACGAAAGTTGCCCTCCAAACCATCAAAATTAGGTTATTGATCAACTCATGATTCCTCTGAGCCAGGCAATCAACTGCAAAGTACATTCCCATGCTGGTTGCCACTGTAGCGTAGAGGAGACACAGCAATATGGGCCAGCCGCATGCCTTCATCAGTCTCGCAACGATGCCGTCAATTTGAGTCATCCATCGGTTCAGGTTAATAATTTGTTCTTCCAATGTTTGGTTCATCCTCACTTCTGTGTTCTCTTCCATTTCCATTCCAAAGGTCGTCAACGGCGCATTTTGGTGTCGACTAACTGATTTTTCTTGATTTTTTCGGAAGAGAAATTTTTTGTAGCGTTCTTTTCCTGTTTTAACGTAACTGATTTTTGTCTCGTTCCCTTTGTCACTCAAGTTACTACCCATTTCAAGGGACCGACAGAATTGTTTGATTCTCTTCCCTTTGTGTAATATGATGGAACTCAGCGCCTCGAGGGAAACCAAGAAGAAAACTAAAATGGTAACATCGACGAAAAAGTTGTACATCCAGATAGTGAAAGTAACCAGAAAATTTAGCGGATTTGTTGGCATCAACTCAGGGAAAATGATGAGGTTGAAGAGACAGTCTTCACACGATACAAGAAACCCACCTAACAAATGCATGGTAAGTTTCAAAGAGCCCGGATGTGAAGAAATCGTTCTAGGGCAATCCATCAGTAGGAATGTGTAAGTTCGCGTTAGGACCACGGAAATGTCTTTATTTTTAGACACAAGGTAGAAAACATTCAACAAATAAACCGCTAGCCACACTTGATTCCAGATGATGAGTCCAATGTCATTGAAGGTATCTTCACCGGCTATTGGAAAAAGGGAAATGAAGTAGATCATCGACGTTGTGTAAGTCGTCAAACAAAAAAGCGACCACAACAAGAGAAAATCCGACCAGGACTCGGATGCCCTATTTTTTGACCAGCTTGGTGCATCTCCAGTTGCATCATCAAACATTTCTTCTATTCGCTTACAGCGCCTTTTCTTGTTGGATCTCCATGTTTCGTCTGACCACGATATACCAAATCGATGAAGCCCCAGCAAATGCAACAACACCGCCAAAGCCTTCAACGAACTTCCGGTCATACCTGAAGATCCTACAGAGGAACACTATGGAGACTATACCGGTGAGCAAGCGATAGTTGTGGGACGATTTTTCAGTAACATGTCAAATAGGTTATAAGGCTCGTGCAACGGATGCAAATTTATATTGATTTAATAAATAATTGATGTTTGGGCTGTTTTTCTGGTTTTCACAAACGGTTACTGCCAGCGAATTGTAAAATTCAGGAAAGAAATTGCAATCCTCGTCACCGCCCACAGCAACTAACACTTCTGCAACACTCTTGCTAGAGGAGAATGATACTAAAACATTCGTGAACAAGTTTAGACAACAAGCGATGTTGATGGTTGTTGATTCGATCAATAGACTGAGTTCAAACATAAATAATGAACAACACAAAGAGGGGCTGTCTGTGCTTGAAGCCAGAGCAAACTATGTTTAATTGCTGGCATCCGAGTGTATGTGTACACGGAGCGTTGTCGAGTGGGCCGTCCTCATATAATCTATGAAAATAGATACTAAATATTTATAATTTAGCAAGATAAATATCCCATCACAAACTGAAAATAGCTGGCTAGTTTATTAAAAGAAAATCGGACATCGAAGCGTGATATAATTTGGTATACTACGTTAGGTATAAATTGGTACATTACGTTAGGTATAAGCGCGGATTGGCTAAAAAGGTAGCCCTGCGATACCATGAATCCTGTATTCCTGTTCCTCTTTCTTGTGTCTCTGTGGGGGGTGCGTAGTCACTCGCGTCTTTTTGTGGGAGGGTGTGTTGCCCACACGTATTTTCTTGTGGAATGGTGTGTTGCCCACACGCGTCTCTTTATTAGAGTGGGTAGCTTACAAATACCCTCTTGTGGGAGAGTGTGTAGCCCAGACGCCCTTCGTTGTGGGAGGGTGTGTAGCCCACACGCCACATGTTATGAGAGAGTTTGTAGCCCACACATGTACCTCCTTGTAGGATGGTATTTAAATCAAACGCCCTCCTTGAAGGAGAGTGTGTAGCTCACATGCGCCTCCTTGTGAAAAGGTGTGTAGCCCCACGCCCTTCATTGTGGGAGGGTGTATAGATCCCATGCGCCTGCATGAAGAGGGTTCGTCTCCAACTTCCTCACCCATCGTTGAGCTTCCCGAAAAAACGATTCTGTACGAGTCCAAGTATTGTACTGTGCTAAACGTTATTTGTTCATGTATCAAAGTTCAGCCCACTACAGTCAAGCAATGTCCTAAGTGTCCGCATCAACAAACTCTGAGATCAGGTTGTTGTTGATTGAGTCATAGCTTATGTGTCTTTACAAGTCCTAAAAGGACTGCCATCTGGTGATGGTGGCATACATCTTATTCAATTTCCGATTTTAGAATAATTGTCGCAGCCATGGTTTTGTAACCGTATCCTGTAATAACCCAGACTGTTTGTGTGTGTGTGTGTGTGTGTGTGTGTGTGAGTTGTGCATTGCGAAGTACGTGACGCAATGCATGGATTAGTGTGATTTGAGATAGGCTTGTTTAAATTAGTCTATGTCTTGAGTCAGTCATGTGCTAGCATCCTAATGAAGTTGACGGAGACTGATGGAGGCAGATGGGAGACAAAGGACCGGTCAGAATGATAAGGGTATTTAGGGAATTGTTTGAAGATTAAAAATCCAATTAGCTTGACTGCTTCGGATAGCTATAGATTATTATATTTTTCCTGCGTTATTTTAGCAGCTAGAGCTCTAATGATTACTTATTTGCCAGCTATTCAAAGAATAGACTCCTTCGTTTCTACGGGTGCACACAAAGAAGTTAACCAACGGATTTTGGGATGAATTTTGAGTGCGTTACTTTAGAATTTCGCCGAATAATTTTAAAATGGTCGGGGGGATGACCACATCAAAATTATTTTCGTCACCGTGTCGTCCAGCTAAAATTTTAGGGCAGTCAAATCTGTTTGTCAAGGTAAAGTTTGTCAAGTTCACTATTTTTACAACGCTGGATTACTTTTAAATAGTCGCGAAGAATGTCTGAACTGCTTATGATTGTTTAAACATCCGATTTATTAGTCAGCGAGACTAATATAGAGTCGTCCAACTATACTGATTAATTTTTAATCGTACAGCTCACCGATTAGGAGTCGGAAGAGGTGCAAGAAGGCAAATCTAGCATTCGGTATATGTGTGAAGTGAAGAAATAAGATAGGGCCAAATAGAATCACTCGGCGCTTGTGGTTCAGAAAGAGTCACTCGGCGGTCGGTGCGGACGGTTTTGAGAATGTTTTGTGTTTTGTATGTTTATATTTATATTGTACATAATGTTTACAGGACGGGGTGCAAGAACGCCTGGAAGGTTGTGACGCAAGAACGCTCGGGGTGTTATAAGCGCTAACGCCCGACGGGGTAGTGGTGCAAGATTGCCCGGCTGGTGGTTGAATCTGGGAATGTTTTGTGTTATGTCAGTATAACGTAGATAATTATGCACGTGGTGTCGGCATCTGTGCCTGCATAGATGCGTCATCTTGAACGTCATGTTGGGAAAAATTTCATCTTTTTATTGAAGATGGCTGGGTTATAAATCTGAGTCTGTTTAGATCATGTTCAGTTGATGTTGCGATTCCATTGTGGAAGGATGGGGTGTAGCTCGATTTAGACATTTTTTCCAATGGTAAGGGGAAAACGGGGGCGTGTACTAAACGCAGAAAAGAAATAAAATTGAGTAATTATAAATACACAGCTAATTTGTGGCGTCATCTCAAACGTAGTCATCGTCTGGTAGGCTATACAAAATTAATGAACTTGAATAAGACTTCAAAGGGTTTAGTTATAGGAGGCATTGAATAGAAATATTAGAACGCCTAATGGGAAACAAAGTGAACGTCTGTGTGAAGCTGGTAACGACTATGAATTACTTATAACATTTAAACAATCTACGTTTGAACAAAGAGTGATCGCTGCTAAACAATATGGAAGTGAGTACCCACAAAATAAAATATAGGTAAAAATGATGTAGATTCGTGTGAAATTTGAAAATGATATGAATTACTGATAACATTCGAACAATCGACTTAATTTACATATGAAAAATGGGCGATGTTTGCTGAATCAAAATTGGAAGAGTGTATTCAAGCTGCCGCTGATATGTAAAATATAGAGCCAAGTGGAGAGACTCGATACGTATAAAGCATAACTGAATGAATTAATTCCATACGAAGGCACGAATACCTGTATAAAAATATATAATTCCTGTTTAGGTTAGTTAAGTTAGGTTAAGTTTACTAGTTCTTACCGCAATAATTTAGCCACTGGTAAAAAAAGATAAATTGAAGGTTTGAAATTGATCCAATATAAGTGTAACAATCAAATGGAATACTGGTGAAAGTGATATTACTGCTAAAATAAATGTTATGTGAAGAACTGCCTGCTTATCCTTTGATTAATATGAAATATAAAATGGAATGCCATGAGAATATGTGTATGGGGTGCAAAAATATTGAGTACAAACTCTTATAAATACACGCTACCGATGATGGAACGGCATCGTATACGTATATATGTGTATGTGTGTGTACATGATGGTGGTACCGGCAGCGTATACGTTTACATAAGTATATATGTGTGTACATCGGTTTGACACAAGTCGGCACCGACAACTTAAAAGTAAAACGATGCAGATGATGCTCATTTTAAATGTCCTGTGGCGAGCAAGAAAAGACCAACATCCTATGTCAACAGCGGAGATAACAACAGGCCTATTGGCCCAAAGTAGGATGTCTTTTGATAGTAAGAGGATTTGTTCTGAAGAAGAACGTCTATGAGAGCTTCGTGTGCCATTTGTTTTTAAAACGTCAAGAAAGGGAACGACTTAGCTATTTATCGGCAATTTAAATAGAACTTATCGAGCCACGACTTGAACATTTCAATTGTATTGCTGTTTACAACCTACGCTGGAAGTTTGTTCCATTCTTCGACAACTCTATACATGAAGAAATTGCGCGTGATGTCGAGGGAGAAACGTTTCTCAACGAATTTGTATCCATTGTTCCTAGTCACTAGTCACGTTTGCATCTAAAGTGAAAAGACTCGCTCGGTCGACGTTTTCCTGACCCTTCATAATCTTCCACACTTCGATCATGTCACCTCTGACTCGACGTTTCTCTAGCGAATAAAGATTAAGTTCACGTAGCCTGTCTTTGTACGATTTATTCCGCAGCAAGGGGATGAGTTTGGTAGCTCTACGTTGAAGTTTCTCAAGTTTAATAACGTCTTTCCTATGGAATGGAAACAAGAATTGAACTGCATACTCGAGATGCGGTCTAACAAATGTATTAAAAAACTTGAGCATACTGTGATGGTTTTTGTACGAAATAGTGCGAGATATCATACTAGCATTTTGTTACCTTTCTTGGCAGCTACTTTTTAAGTCGTTACTAATGATGACACCTAAATCTCTCTCATCGGTGACAGGAATGAGTTTCTTTTCGGACATGGAGTATCCGTGCTGGAGGTTATGAGGACCCATGTGCATAACTTCACATTTGTCTACATTAAATTTCATTCGCCACTTCTCCGACCAATCAACAATTTTGTTCAAGTCTAGTTGGATCTGCTGATACTCTAATTCAGTTTGCACTTTTCCTCCTATCATAGAATCGTCAGCAAATTTGCTAATGTCTGAGAGAGAACGTTGCTATCGAGATCGTTAATGAATATTATAAAAAGAGAACTGGACCTATCACGGATCCTTGAGGCACACCGCTTGTAACATTACCCCAGGGGAAGGAAGCTCCGTTAAGTACAACTCGCTGCCGTCTGTCCGTAAGCCAGCATTTTTTCAGTTGTTAAGCTCGCCTCGAATACCTATGCTGTGCAATTTAGTAACTAGGCGCTTGTGGGGGACTTTATCAAATGCTTTTTGAAAGTCAAGGTAAATGATATCGATTGGAGATTTTGTGTCGTGGATTTCAATTAAGTTATTGAAAAAAATATCAGGTTCGTAGGACAGGAACGGTTGTGTCTAAAACCATAAAGCCATGCTGAGAGTCGCCAATCAATTTGTTTGATTCTATGAATTCTGTAATTATATCCGTTATCAAGTTTGCCATCAATTTGCCAATGACTGAAGTGAGACTAATTGGACGGTAGTTTCCGGGACACTTTTTGTCCCTTTTTTTAAAATTGGGGTAACATTGGCCTCATTCCATTTAGAGGTGCAGGTGCCATTTGTGAGAGATTGGGTGAAAATGTTCGATAAATGTTCGGCGATTTCGTTTCTAGTCTCTTTTAGAATTCAAAGGATGGACTTGGTCTGGACATGGAGATTCAGTGACTTTCAATTTATCTATATACTTGATAACCTCGACGGGCGAAAAGTTCACTGTGCTGTCTTTTCGCTATGATATCCTCAGGATCAGGACCATCCTGATTATCTTACGTGAATGCAGAACAAAAATATTCAGTAAGTAGAACACTTTTTTTGTTGTCGTCCGTTTCTAGCTCACCAACATCGTTCTCGAGAGGACCAATTACAGATTTTTTTTTCTACTCGAAATATAACTGAAAAATTATTACGGATTAGTTTTGGCATTGTGGGCAATTTCATTTTCATAATCTTTTTTCTTATGTTTCTGGTCTCAATTTAGATCTCTTCTGCTGATTTTGTACTCCTTTTTTTGCTACGTCAAGTGGATGCTTCTGTTTTATCGAGTGCTTGGCTTTTTTTCGTGACTGAAGGTGCTGCAATTTTCTTTTCTTAAGGATTTAAGGATTTAAGGATTTAAGGATTTAAAATTTATTTAGGTATAATGACATGTTGACAGAATAACAGAAATATCAGAATACACAGATGATACGTACCAAGTCTTCGTCAGCGTGAGCTGTTCTGAAGACAACATTTGCTACCTGGGTGAATTTAATATTAACTTAAAACTAGGGTTGAAGAGTAAGGACCAACCGATGGACATGTTGGAGGACATCCTCTACTCTCCACTTTTTAATATGTGGAGACAGATGCAAGCATTACATTAGACCATTAATTTCAAGAAAAATAAGCAGAGGAAGTTTGATCACCGACGTTTACTTTATCATGACTATTTACTGTTTCAGCTGTCATTTACTTAGCTTGAGAGCAGAAA
>SDVV010040611.1:0-10517 GCA_016164225.1 Gammarus roeselii | reverse complement strand
GGTGTTCTGGAGGGGATGCTGGTCCCTCCCGAATGGAGTTTCTCCCGACTCCCCATCGGCCCCCTGGTTCGCGCCAGGGGCCAGGGAGTTAACTTTAGAGGCCTCTTGACCGGCTTTACCGAGTTTACTTTAATTTAGATCAATATAGATAATGCAAGCAAACGTGCGGTTCAAGGTCCCAGCACAAACTAGGGACCAGCCTGTGTTATATAGGGGGTTCTCAGTTATTATGTGGCACGGGAGCGTTAAGACACAAATTCCGTAAAATGTGTAGTTATTTCTGTGCGTATTGGGGTGGAGGGACCACCTCATTTGCACAGGTGTTTGAGGTTTAGACAACTTCGTATAGTCCGGTGTGTTTTCCGAAAGCGATAAGCTTTTTACGGTAGGTTGGGTCAGTGAAAAGGCTTTGTAGGTTGCACGGGGGATCTAGGAACGCTCGTCGGGCTGCCTCGAGTGCGTTGCAATCCATCAGAAAGTGTTTCACGCTGATAGCCGTGCTCAACAAGGGCAAGGTGGCGCGTTTGGTCCTATGTCGACATCCATCAGGTGGTTGTGAGTTATCCACGTGTGTCCCGTGCACAAGCGGTTGATGAACACTTGGTCTTTTCTGTTGGTGAACTTTGTTTCCCATTCTCCGACCGAGGGTTTGACTGAGGCATTTTTTTTGTCCACTCTGCTGCCACATTTCATCCCATCGGGATGTTATATGGGAGTTGATAATAGGGAACCAGTCCCGGTAATGTGATGTAAAAAATTGTTCTTGGTGAGTTGATGCTAGTTTAGCAAGCGAGTCCGCAAGTTCGTTTCCTCTTATTCCCGCGTGCCCGGGGATTCAGCAGAATTCCACTGCCTGACCCGTCTCGGTCATCACAAAGAGATCGTGTTGCATCTTACGTAGAACTGGATGTTCATAGTGCAGTGTTTTAAGCTGGGTGAGGACACTCAGACTGTCTGAGAATAAGACGTATTTGGTGAAGCGATTTGTTTCTACGATAGAGACTGCTAGTTCGATTGATTGATTTGGGCCTCACTTCCACCAGAGCCTCAACATGAGTCAGGTAAGTTCGCATGGCCTCGCGTACGAAAATATTAGTCATGTCAAGATGAAGTCGGTACATACTTCAAATGTGGCATATTCGCGTACTAGATTGATTGATTGATTTGGGCCTCATTTCCACCAGAGCCTCAACGTGAGTCATAATAGGTTCCCCCGTAGGGCGCGATTCGTATTAGAGAATAAAGAGTTAACGCGTATCTTCATAAAATGTGTTATTTTTGTGCGTAATGGGGTGGAGAGTCCACCTCACTTGCACAGGTGTTAGGGGTTTAGACAGCTTCGTATAGTCCGGTGTTTCCCGAAAGCGATAAGCTTTTAACGGTAGGTTGGGTCCGTGAGTAGGCTTTGTAGGTTGCTCGGGGGATTATTTAGGAACGCTCGTCGGGCTGCCGCGAGTGCGTTGCAATCCATCAGTAAATGTTTCACGCTGATAGCCACTTGGTGGCAACAGGGACCAGGTGGCGCGTTTGGTCCTATATCAACATCCATCAGGTGGTTGCGTGTTATCCACGTGTGTCCCGTGCACAAGCGGTTGATGAACACTTGGTCTTCTCTGGTGGTGAACTTGTTTCCCATTCTCCGACGGGGGAGCCTATTATGACTCACGTTGAGGCTCCGGTGGAAATAAAGCTCAAATCAAATCCCATTCTCCGACTTAGGGTTTGACCGAGAGCATTTTTTGTCTACTCTGTTGCCACGTTTCATTCCATCGGGATGTTATATGAGAATTGATGATAGGGAACCAGTCTCGGTAATGTATTGCAAAAAATTGTTCGTGGTGAGTAGATGCCAGTTTAGCAAGAGAGTCCGTAAGTTCGTTTCCTCTTATTCCCGCGTACCCGGATATCCAGCAGAATTCCACTGCCTGACCCGTCTCAGTCATTTTATTTATTTATTATTTGCTTCCATGTTCCACCGGAGTCCCAACGCGAAGTTAATGCTGACTCCCCCGTAGGGCGGTCCGTCTCGGTCATCACAAAGAGATCGTGCTGCATTTTACGTAGAACTGGATGTTCGTAGTGCAGTGTTTTAAGCTGGGTGAGTATTTGGGGAAGCGATGTGTTTTCGCAATAGATTGATTGATTTGGGCCTCATTTCCACCAGAGCCTCAACGTGAGTCATAATAGGTTCCCCCATAGGGTTTCGCAATAGAGATGGCTAGGTTCAACGCAGGTTCAGAGTAGGTTCAACGTAGATTCAGAGTAGGTTTAACGTAGATTCAGAGTAGTTTTGATGTAAATATCGAGGAGTTTTAACGTGGATTCAGAGTAGGTTCAACGTAGAGTAGTAGTTTCCTTTGCTCTCCACCGGGGCCCCCAAAGCGAAGTCGACGCACGAATACACCCAGGGCTCCTGCGGGCGTCTAATGATGTATAATTATATAACTAATACAAAATTGATTACCATGAAAAAAGGGCACAAATAAATAGTGGAGCCCAAAGAGGAAAAAATAATAAAATAAAGTGTTAATGCTCAATAAAATGAATAATCATCCATCCACCATAATCAGGAAGATACAGACTCAGACAAAACTACTAACCACCTCCACTCCCTCAGAACCTCAAAGAGCATTATAATATATACGCACGCCAGTGCGCACAGGTAGTATCGTCGAAATTGGTACAAGGTCCACGGCCTCACGAATCAGATCAACTCCAACCGCAATGCATCACAAGGTTTCTAGCTACGCGGCAGAGGTCAACCACATACATTACATATGGTCCGCACACGCGCGCGAGCAAGCGCAGACTGAAATAAAAACGCTTTTTCACAAAATCACGAACAGGAGCTCTTGCAGAATTTATTTATTTATTATTTGCTTCCATGTTCCACCGGAGTCCCAACGCGAAGTTAATGCAGACTCCCTCGTAGGGCGGTCAGTTGGAAGACCAGGAGGATTTGGCTCTTGCAGAAGTATACTAGCATTAGTTTACACGACAAAATTGTGGAACGTGAAGAGGAAAGAAAAGGCAGGTTCATCATGGGCTAAAAACTGCTCAGATTTTAATCATCGCACTTAATGTTTAAGGGTATAGGGTGGGGGGGAAGGGCATAGGTCCCCTGGGTCCCGAAAGAGCCCGATGAGCCCCGGTCGGTTACCCAAATCCCCCGAGCTCCTCGGTTCCATCGAGTCCCTTCGTCTCAGCTCATCTCGGCTTGTCTCAAATCATTGCGGCCAGTTTTGACTCGTAGCGACCAACTCGATTCGTCTCAACATGTTTCGCCTGATTTCGACGCACCTCTACCAGCCTCGGCGCGGCTCTCCCCCTCTGCGTCAGCAATGTTGTGGACTGTATTTATTTATTTATTATTTGCTTCTATGTTCCACCGGAGTCCCAACGCGAAGTTAATGCAGTTGTGGACTGTTATAACTAATTTCTCTACTCAAGCACTCCACATATATACATTCCTCTGTTTATGGGTTTTACAGCGTAGGGAGGGGGGGGGAGCAGGGGTTCCAGGATTTAGAGGGGGCTCAAGAGGGTCCCTCAGTTTCTCAAAAGAGTCCCATAGGGTCTCAAGGGTGTCCCAAAGGGTCCCAGTAGAGTCTAAGTGGATCCCCTCAAATCCTCCTGGTCTTCCAAGTCCCCCGGTTTCCTGAAACCCCGGGTCCTCAGAGTCCCGTGGGTGCCACGAGCACCCCTCGTTTCCTGGGTCACCAAGTCTCAACCCACCTCGATAAATTATAAACGAAGTAAAATTTATCATCATGAAAAAGTGCTGAAATATATAATAGAGCACACGAAATAAGAAAGAATAAAATACTAAAATAATGTGTTAATGATCCATACAATGAGTAATCATCCATCCACCCCAAAACTTTAAGAGGGTTGGCGCAGCGCTTGCATTGTTCCTCTGCAAAGATGATAGAAATGAATGCTACAATTTGAGAAGTACCAGAATTCAATGTGTTCTCTGCAAGTTGAAGGCGAGAGTGCTAATCAAAAGGATTAGAGAGTTTACGGATGGTGCTAATGGCAAAAAACAGCGTAGCTTTAGGAGTGGTAGCGGGTGAGGATCAAATTTTTGCAGAGAGACGTCAGAGAAGTGCCTAGCAAAAGAGAAAGAATATGTTCTGGGTCTTCATGGATCAGGCAAAAGAATCTTAAGAATTTAAAATTTATTTAGGTATAATGACAGCTTGAAAAATTACAGAACGCATAATGAGGTGATGCAAGCAGGAAAATGTGATGATGAAAGCAGGGGAAGACTCTGGTTTGGATGGCGCTGCGACCGAGGGCCTGAAGTAGGGTGGAGTAACGATGGTCGAATGGTTGGTGAAGTTACTGAACTTGTGTTTTGTGGCAGGCGTGGTACCGATTGAGTGGCGCAGTACCTGCATTGTTCCACTATATAAGGGCAAAGGAGATAAAAATGAACGCTGCAACTCGATAAGCATCAGTCTGTTTTGTGTTCGTAAGTTGTAGAGAGTGCTGATCAAAAGGATTAGAGACTGTACGGACTGCGTAATTGGAGAGGAACAGTGTGGCTTTAGGAGTGGTAAAGGTTGTGCTGATCAGATTTTTGCAGTGAGACAGGTCTGTGAGAAGTACCATGCCAAAGGAAAGGATGTGTTCTGGGCCTTCATGGATCTGGAGAAGGCATACGACAGGATTGACAGGGAAGCGCTGTGGAGGGTGTAGCGTTTGTATGGAGTGGGCGGACATCTGTTGAAAGCGGTGCAGAGTTTCTATGTTGGCAGCCAAGCATGTGTCAGATTGATCGATTTGGGCCTCAATAGCAAGTCAGAGTGGGAAGCAAGGTGAGTGATTGGTTCACAGTGAAAGTGGGACTGAGACAAGGCTGCGTGATGTCTCCCTGGCTGTTCAACCTCTATATGGATGGAGTGGTCAGGGAGGTGATCGCGAGTGTGCTGGGTCATGGCTTGGAACTGTTTGAAACGAATGGGCGGAGTTGACAGTTGAGCCAGTTGCTATTTGCTGATGATACGGCCTTAATTGCGGATTTAGAGGTGAAGCTATGTAGGCTAGTGTCCGAGTTTGGTCGAGTGTGTGAGAGGAGGAAACTACGAGTGAACGTGGGTAAGAGTGAAGTAATGAGATGCGAGCAAAATTAGTGTCCCCCTAAATGGAGAGCTCTTGGAGGAAGTTCAGTGTTTTAAATATCAAGGCTCCTATGTGGAGATAACTGAACTAGTGGAAACTGAAGTGGAGGCGCGAGTGAAGGAGGGGTGTGAAGTGTTGGGTGCACTGAAGTGTAATGAGCTGTAGGACGTTGGGGATGAAAGCAAAGAGAGGGCTGTATGAGGGTGTTGTTGTCCAAACTGTGCTCTACGGAGCGGAGACTTTGAGGGGTGAGAGCAGAGGAGAAAAGAAGGTTGAATGTTTGAGAGCTGAAATGTTTGAGGAGCATAGCAGGAATAACGCTGAGAGACCGGATCACCAATGACGGCGTTTGAATCAGAACAGGGATGGTGAAGAAATTGGAGGACAGAGTGAATTCGAGTGTTCTGAGGATGGACGAAGGGAGATGGTGAAAAGGGGATGAATGCGGAGGTGAGTGGTCGCAGGCCTAGAGGTAGACCGAAGTTTGGGTGGATGGATGGTGTGAAGCAGGCGTTAGGAGGGAGAGACATGAATGTGGAAGTAGCGAAAGAGCGTGCAATGAACAGGCGTGAGTGGAGAATCGTTGTGAATGGTTGATTTTGACGCTGCTCTGATGTGCTTTCCCGCTCTTGGCATCTCGTTGTCGGGATGGTCGTGGGTGGGGGGGCCTGGCCATTATGACGCGGCAGGGGTAAACCAGTGAAAACTGTCGGGCCCCGCTGCTGACAACGGATCCTCGGACTGCACTCGTGACCAGGAGTGTACGTTGCGTGGTTACCGGCCGGACCTTTTAGCACAAAAGGACCAAGTTGTGTGAGTGTGAGCGTATGAGGGTGTGAGGTGCGCCTTGCCGTCGGTCGCCCCCCTTTCTGCGGGATGCGGTCTAATGTCTGTATCTGTATCTGAATAATATGTACCAAGTCTTAGTCAGAGTGAGCCGTTCTGAAGACAGGGTCGATAGGGAGCGCAAGGCCTTCCTGCGTATGATTGGAGTGAGCGGAAATTGGTTTAAAGCTGTTCGAAGTTCCAATGTTGGCAGAAGAGCATGTCTAAGTGAGGAGCGAGGCGGATGTTAGGTTCACTATGATTGTGACAAACTACGTTACGCCTCCTTGGCTGTTGAATCTGTACATAAATGGCGTGGTCAGGGAGGTGGACGAGAGTAATAGGTCGTGGTTTACAGCTGTTAGGAGCGAATGGGCGGAGTTAGCAGCAACGTCTTTGTTTGCGGATGATAAGGTACTGGTGTCGGACTCGGAGGAGATGTTGTGTATGCTAATATCGGAAATTGGTAGTGTGTTTGAGAGGAGGAGGTTGCGAGTTAAGGTGAGTAATAAGATGTTCACATTATATCGACGCGATCAGAATAAGTGTCCCCCTAAATGGAGAGCTCGTGGAGGAAGTTCAGTGTTTTACGTACCTGAGCTCTAATGTGGCGAAGACTGAACTACTGGAAACTGAGGTGAAGTCGCCTGTGAAGGGTGTAAATTGTTGGGTACTCTTAACGAAGCTGAGACTGTCTGAGATTCATGGCTGGAGTGCCGATGAGACATAGGTTTGATTCGGTTCTCATTTCCACCTAAGCCTCAACGTGAGTCATGGCAGGCTCGCCCGTAGGGCACGGATGAGAGATAGGATCAACAACGACATTGTTGAAATTAGAATGAGGATGATGAAGATGTTTGAGATCAAGTAGATTCACATGTTATGAAATGGTTCGGCACATTGTGTGAATGATCGAAGGGAAATTGGTGAAAAGGGGTATGAAAGCAAAGGTGAGTGGACGCAGGCCCTGAGGTAGACCGAAGTTTGTGTGGATGGAAAGCTTGAAGCAGACTTTAGAGAGGAGCCCCATCAGTGTGGAGAAAGCGTAAAATTTATATGCATCAGTGGTGAGTAGATGCGTTTTGGTCCTGCCCCGGTGAGCTTTCCTGCCCTTGGCGTCTCGTTGAAAAACGAAATGGGCGTGGGTGTGGTAGGGCCAGGTTAGCCGGTTACTATGACGCAGCAGGGGTAAACCAGTTACACTGTAGAGTCTTCTGCCAACACTGATCTCGGACCTCACTCCCACTGATTTCGGACCTCACTCCTGACCCAAAGTGTGTTGCGAGGTCTTTTGACCGGATCCCTTAGCGCCAAAGGATTAAGTTTGTTTGAGTGAAAGTATATAAAAAGAAGCGAGTGGTGCGCCTAGTCATCCACCATCCTCTTTTCGAGGAGATTTGGCCTAGTGTTTGTATCTGAAATTAGGAACTATTATCCAAAGATGAACTTGAGCGTCTCGTCCAAGAAAAATTAAACTTAGCGTGAAAAATTCTCACGTCGCAACGGTTCCCGAGAAAAACTATTCAAATCTTTCGAAGCGTGTCTTTTCTGTACAAACATTTGGCTTTCATTGCAGTTATATAGTCTCCACCGAGACTATATAACTGTCCATATATCAAGTAGTTGTTGCTTCGGTTTTCCACCAGAGTCCCAATGCAAAGTTAATGCAGAGTAGTAGTAGTAGTAGTAGTAGTAGTAGTAGTAGTAGTAGTAGTGGTGGTGGTGGTTGCTTCTGTTTTCCACCGGAGTCCCAACGCTAAGTTATTGCAGACTCCCCCGAAGGGCAATTGAAGAGTGGCTAAGTAGGTGCAGCGTAGATTACGAGTAGGTTCAACGCAGATTCAGCGTAAGTTCCACGTCGGTTCCAAGTAGGTTTAACGTAGATACAGAGTAGGTTTAACGTAGATACAGAGTAGGTTTAACGTAGATACAGAGTAGGTCTCTGCGCTAGCAATCATGTGGACTGTAATTACAAAAATTTCCACTCTGCATTTTGGTGTGGGAGTGTGGTGGCAGAGGTGTTTCGGGTCCCAAAAGAGCCCAACGAATCCCGGTCTTGATTTGATTTGAGCCTCATATCCACCAGAGCCTCAACGTGAGTCATAATCGGCTCTCTCGTATGGCGCGACCGTCGTTGATTTAGGTAAGTTCGAGTACCTTCGTACAAATGTGTTATTTCTGTGTGTAATCGGGTGGAGAGACCACCTCACTTGCACAGGTGTTTGGGATTTAGACAGCAGCTTCGTATAGTCCGGTGTGTTTTCCGAAAGCGGTTAGCTTTTTACGGTAGGTTGGGTTCGTGAGTAGGCTTTGTAGGTTGCACGGGGGATTTAGGAACGCTCGTCGGGCTGCCGCGAGTGCGCTGCAATCCATCAGTAAGTGTTTCACGCTGATAGCCACTTGGTGGCAACAGGGTGGCGCGTTTGGTACTATGTCGACATCCATCAGGTGGTTGTGAGTTATCCATGTTTGTCCCGTGCACAAGCGGTTGATGAACACTTGGTCTTTTCTGTTGGTGAACTTTGTTTCCCATTCTCCGACTGAGGATTTGACTGAAAACATTTTTTGTCCACTCTGTTGCCGCATTTCATCCCATCGGGATGTTATATGGGAGTTTATGATAGGGAGCCAGTCCCGGTAATCTATAGCGAAAAATTGTGCCAGTTTAGCAAGCGTGTCCGCAAGTTTGTTTTCTCTTATTCCCGCGTGCCCGGGGATCCAGCAGAATTCCACTGCCTGACCCGTCTCGGTTATCACAAAGAGATCGTGCTGCATTTCAAGTGGAACTGGATGTTCGTTGTGCTGTGTTTTAGGCTGTGTGAGGACACTCAGACCATCTGAGAATACGACGTATTTGGGGAAGCGATGTGTTGTTGCAATAGAGATGGCTAGTTCGAGTGCGCGAAGCTCCGCAGAAAACACGGAGGCCTCTAGTGGGAGGGTGGCCGAGAGTGGGGTGTCCCAGCCCACAGCGACGGCTCCCACTCCGTCCACGGTTTTGGAGCCGTCAGTGTATATGTGGCGGTGCTCTAAATATTCTTCCTCGCGTAGTCTAAGGAATTCCTGCCGAATCCCGGAAGGTCCCCCGAGCTCCCCGAGTCCCCTCGCCTCAGCTCATTTCAGCTTGTCTCGAATCATTTCGGCCAGTCTCTGCTCGTCGCGATCAACTCGACTCGCCTCAACATGTTTCGACTGATCTCGACGCACCTCGACCAGGCTCGACGCGACCTTTGCCCTCTGCGCCAGTAATCCGTGGACTGCAATAGTCAACCGTTCTTCTCAAGCATTTTCACATACACCCTTATTTCTGTGTATGGATTTTACAGCGTGGGGAGAGGGAAGCAGGAGTCCCAGAGTTCAGAGAGGCCTCAAACTGGTCCCAAAAGTTCTCAAAGGGGTCCTGTAGAGGTCCCCAATTCACCCTACATTAATCCTGATATCACAATACACATTACACGTGTACCACAAGCACCTAATGCTATTAAGCAATCGCCTCTTTTGATCTCATTATTCGCATCTCTCTGTATATAGTTACAACATTTCCGTTCAGCTAGTACAAAACTGCTTCAAACCATAATGGCAGCGCAACAAATATTCATTTTGGTTAAATAAATACGTATACCCACGCACAAAAAGCCATTGAACATATTCATCAGAAGGAATAAATTATTCATATAAAACCTTGAGACAAATATGGCAACAACGACTTCCCAGATAAACACCCGAGAGGGCTTTCTTAACTCTCCGATGCTCGATCAGGTCACACACTGAGTGTCTGTTTCTGTTTGAATCATGTGTTCTTTCTGGAACACATGTATTTAAATAGTCGGAACCGTTTGTGCTGTGACGAAGGCCCTGCGAATGTTACCGATTCAAAGTGACATTGTGCTAGTGTACAATATATGTTAGTGATGTGGGCCTACTCAAGAGCTAGTCAGCTGGGTTAGGCCAGGCCACAAGAATTTTCACTTCTCCTTTTATCGCGTTTTACATACTCAAACTTGACTCCAAATATGATACTGGCTCTCGTAAATTGTGTGTGACTCATTCGCTGCGTGGCCTTGATAGGTTGGTCTAGATTGTGGCTCATACGCTCCGTGGTCTCGATAGGTTGGTCTACATTGTGGCTCATACGCTGTGTGGTCTCGATTGGTTGGTCTACGTTATGGCTCATGTGTTTCCTGGGCTCGATAGGTTGGTCTACTCTGTGGTTCTTACGTTGCATGGTCTTGATAGGTTGGCCTTTCCCTAATCAGGGATTGAACTCGACAATATATAGTACCTTAGTACATTTTTCAGAGTTTTGTTTAGTTTTCCTGGCCAAATTAGACATTGTATTGGAAATGTGTATCTAATGACTTTTTTCCTGATCCTTAGTTATGCCTTGCAGCGGGGGCGTTAGAATCGTGCTACCGTATCCACCGCGTGTCGTAAAAGGTGACTAAAAGGGGTGCCCCGTAGCCGGGAGTAGAATCGTGCTACCGTAACCCCTGCGAGTCGTAAAAGGCGACTAAAAGGGGCGGAGCGAATGGGCTAGGAATCCCGTTCTCTGTAAAACCCTTCCT
>SDVV010040610.1:0-10517 GCA_016164225.1 Gammarus roeselii | reverse complement strand
ATAGGCCCCCTACATGGTGAAAAAAAAGTTGCTAGTAAGCTTTAACATTCATTTAAAAAGTTACCCAGGAATTCTGGCAGGCATCACACACCGAAAATGTTTATCGACTGAGTATTTTTGATATGCCGGCTCCCATAATTGTTTTTTTTAATGAGCACCAATGAGCAAGATAATGATTACCAGTTCATCTTCATACCAATTGTAGGGACACTAGTCCTCTACCAGATAAGTATTATAAGTTTATTTAAAACTATTTTTGAGGCGCCTAACCTGACCTAACTCCTAATAAACAGGGGCTCAGCCTATCTGGACAACCAATATTGACCAAAAACAGATCAAAACTAAAAATGTGATGATAAATTGAATACAATGCTAATGATCATAAGAAAGTGATTGATAAGAAGTTGGTTAAGTTTCGAATGACGTTATTGAGTAGACTCTTCAATAACAAAATGAAGGGATGTTGTAAATTCCTATTAAAATTACACATTTGAACTGAGCACCTTTTAATTCGTAACCGGCTAGGTAGATGTTCATGGTGTTTTCGATAAATTGCTGAGCAAGCTGCAAGCGTTTGGTGGCTGTGAAGGTGTTTGAGGCACGGTTGCCAATCATCAACCCCGATGCAATTCATGGATCAAATAATTTGCCTGTCCAATTGGTTGATCGTCGGTGATGGTTTGAAAGTATAGATGAATAATTCGAAACTTCTGCTTGTGTGAGGGATTGTTTTATTATTAGCGCTTTTTCCGGACTGTGAAATTGCTGTTGATGTGGGCACTGGGGTGGCCGGTAAGGAAATTTCTTCAGACTGCGGATTTGTTCTTCCCAGCAAATTGTAATCTCAACTTCGGTATGATGATGATCCATCACGTAAACGAAGTTATTTGGTCACAATTCATACGAATAGGAATATATCATCTCTCTAGATTTTCAACAAACGTTCAACTATTCTCCTAAAGGGAGTATTAACTGTGTCACATCACTACTGTCTTTGCCTTTCATCCATTTCAGTACATTTACGTTTGTAATCGATGAACCCTTCACATCATACTTTATTGACACGCAATCAATTAGCGTTCTTTTCGCTCTAATCTTTCATTCGCTCCTAGTGTGAATAGTTCGTCACGATCAACTTGTATATTTCACGACTAGTTGAACATTTTCATGTATCCTGTCGGAAGTTACTGAACCGGCATGGATTGAAGAGAAATACCGTTAAAATGCGCCGATGCGAGGATTGTCTGCTACCTTTTGTGCTGTGTTATTCACCAATGACGGGTGTGTGGAAGAGTTTTCGTTATTTTTTTATGAATCGATTGTATAATTTCCTGTGGATCATTTAGTTGTCCTACATATAGGATCAATTAGCCTCTAAATTATTATTAGTCATAACACTGTAGCTTCTTATGTGGTTCAGAGTTTCTTAATTTACAACGACGGCTTATTTTTTACAGTCTCTCATTTGTCTACTCTCCCCCTACAGTACGATGAAACAACGGTGGTCTTTGTATTATCGGTAGCATTTGACAGGGTTCAAATTCAGTACACAATGATTCTGTACCTTAAGAAAGAGTGCGTTGAGCCTGACGAGAGCATGATCTTTTTCCGTCTGGTCGGATCTGAAATGTTTAAAGTCAATCACGAAAGATGCCCCAAAAAATTGAGTCTACTTGGCTATTAGAGACATTACTATTTATAATTGAGGGTCTCTAAACGTGACATTCATCAAAGAAAAATAGAGAGTTAGTGAACATTAGTAGTCAAACATGATATACTAATGAAATTTTATAAGTACCGGAGGCAGCGAAACAAGTTAAAAACAGAAGTGCCTTTCTGTGTAACATAAGGCACACCATGATAAATATTTAAAAAAAGTATATAAAGTAATCAACTACTATTTATATACTCAGCCTACAGTATATTAGGATAGATTTTCGTACAAAATACAGAGCCAGTCTATTACTGCTGGAGCGCATCCACTGTCACGTATGTACATGGAATTATAATAACATTGACAAGCCTTCATGATTGCTTAAAGTTATTTTTTGGTGATGTTTGAAGCTAGAGTGAATATCGAATGACATGTTCGTTGGAGGTTGAGTAGTATCTTCAATATAGCATGGGGCTACTAGCTGTATACTTTTTGGGGGGAAGGGGGTAATTGCCATGCCGGAATATTTTAAATTAAAAGTACTGGTGTGAACTCAGTCAACATAATAACTGTCACGTTTATCTTTGATGTTTAGCGTCATTGAACTGAATGGACGTAGTAAGCTGTTAAATACAAATCTGTTTGTTCGTAATTCATTCTACTAATACGAGTCTTCCTACAATTGAATTGAGAAATGTAGAACATTCAGAAGCCGCAAGAAGAGGAGAGAAAATGTTCCGCAGATGCACGCTTTCAAATGCAGGACAACTTTTCTTTACTTTCAGGAATATGTGCAAAGTGAAATTTCTCTTTCAGATAATTGACAAAAGTTTAGAATAAGTGACGTGATTTAAAAAGATGATCGCTTCATTTTGCATCCATACCGATGTGAGCTGTCTACGGGAAAAGATACACCGGTGATTGAATCCCATTGCTCAAATATTACTAGAGAAATTCACCTTGTAAGTACACGCCTCGACCGGACAGCTGGCATCGTGTAATATTGCCAAACTATTGAACTCGTTTCAGTACAAGTCATGCTAGCTGAGCACGGTTGCATGATGTGTACTCTTCTTTCGGCGTAAGTATCATCCTCCAATTCAAGCTAACTGATTAGTGTTTTTCTTGGGCATATCGACACGAAACCTCTTGGCTCGTAATGCAAGGCTTAGATTTCTTCACTGGAGGACATTGAAAGATTCCTCCCCACTTGTTCATCAGTAAATACTTCCAAATATGTTGCCTCATCACCGCATGCGCAGAGCGGTAGGTTTATCCACTGCTCTAAGCACTGACAGGTGCAGAAATTAAAGTCATCATATCGGAAGTCAACAATTTGTGTTCCTAACTTATATTATTTGGAAACGTATGTGTATTTGGCGGAGCAAAATGACCCGTAAACGTATAAAATTGCGAACCATAGGTTTTAAACCAGTTCAGTTAGTTGCAAGGAAAAGTTAAATAGACATTCATTTCCCTTCATTGAAAATCAATCAGTCATATGGACATGATGGCGGTTAATCTCTATTTGGATTCGCCGGCACAAACCACGTTAAGCTGATCAAAGAGATGCAAGGCAATGGTCCATTATTCACCGACACAAACCATGTTAAGCTGATCAAAGAGATGCAAGGCAATGGTCCATTATTCACCGACACAAACCATGTTAAGCTGATCAAAGAGATGCAAGGCAATGGTCCATTATTCACCGACACAAACCATGTTAAGCTGATCAAAGACATGCAAGGCAATGGTCCATTATTCACCGACACAAACCATGTTAAGCTGATCAAAGAGATGCAAGGCAATGGTCAATTATTCACCGACACAAACCATGTTAAGCTGATCAAAGACATGCAAGGCAATGGTCCATTATTCCCCGACACAAACCTTGTTAAGCTGATCAAAGAGATGCAAGGCAATGGTCCATTATTCGCCGACACAAACCATGTTAAGCTAATCAAAGAGATGCAAGGCAATGGTCCATTATTCACCGACACAAACCATGTTAAGCTGATCAAAGACATGTAAGGCAATGGTCCATTATTCAGCACCAATAACCTTGTTCGTACTTATTTTGCTCCTGATCATAACTCATATTAATGCAGACTGGAATATAACCTGTTGATAATAATTGAATGCTATAGACCTATAAAGTGTGTGTAGTTGCAGGAACTGTGACTTTATTGTATGAGATTATTTATTTCCTGTCCTACTTGAAAAATAATTTGAATTCATCACTATAAATAATTTCAATTTCATTTCAAAATGATAGAGGAGAAATGATTGAACAATTCGCTTTCTCGTAAGGTATCGTGCACTTATTATATCTTAATACCATCAATTCTTAAGCTATGCATCAATCATTGAGTTCGAATAATGAATCAATCGCACTCAATCTTCAATGTTTCTGCTCTATTTCAGACCCAATTAAAGTAGTCACAGATGAAACGAGTTTCGATAACTTCAATACGCGTTGGCGAATACGCTTTTGGTAAGGATTTTGTTAGCGAATTTTACCCAGAAGTGGCTCATTGGACCATGTTTTCTTCTGCATCTGTATCATTTGAACCCTATTTAAGCGTTCTTTAACGATTTAAGGTGTATTTTATCATTTTGTTTAAAGAACATATTAATTTGCCTCGTTAAATGTCAAAACATTATGCCTGTTTATGCATATACAATTCATGATTTTTTTTTTGTGGGGAAAAAGTCAACTATCAATTAGGATTGGGACTTTATGGAAGTGTTTCCTAAGCGCGAAAAAATTAACTACCATATCAACTGATTAATAACAACACAAGTTAGTACCTTTCCCAACGTCTCTAGATACATAGACGCAATTTTTCTAAACATTGGTGTTACATTTACTATCATTAACATTAGCAGAAATTTATCGGTCGACCAATTCAGCAGAAACATTCCACGGCATTGACTCAAAATTATTCTCGACAGGGGTCTCAAGGGTGCTTGGCTCACAAGGAGCTGGCCATACAAGGAATTCAGCTGCTTTGTTACACCCAAATAATCGCCACGAGCAATTCTGACGACGCAGATAATATACCTGGAAGCGTGTCCAGCAGACAACCACGGCCTCTCCCAGCACTAACCCTTTAAAGGAGTGTGAGCTGCCCTAACTGGACAGTGTGAAGGCAAAAGTCGAGAGTGGTAGTCGTATCACATCGTTCTCTCGAGATCTGGAATTTTTAAGTGAGCGCATTTTATATCATAGAAGAACGTTAATATGAGTTCATCATTACGGGTAAGTATATTGTCTATTATAGGTCGGATATGTCTATCTCATTACAGTGTTGTCCATGACAGCGCTTTTATGTCGCCAATATATTAAGATGCAGATGATATTTTCTGTTTAAATGAACGGCGAAGCAGACAATGGAATGTATTCTGCGTGAAGCACGTTTGGTCTATAAATTATACATTCGACCTACAGTCTACGTAAAATCAATTTCAAACGGTCGTCTTTGCAATGCTTGACTATGTGGTCTAGTATAAATATTTTGAATCTTTTTAAAATCATTATCAGTCTTGCTTCATTATTTTTAATTTATTACTGATAATTGAACACGGAAAAAAATCCCACCCATTCCACCCGCGCTGTGGTTCCTCTATTATTGATGGCCGCGGAATAATTATGATTGCTCTTAGCCAGGATGCAGCGAAGGGTGTTTCTTAACGTTCTGTCGACCAATGATGACACGACAGCTGATGCGGCCAGGAGGCCTGCTCAAGGGTCGAGCTCAACTTCAATGCTGGTATTGAGTGACATGCAGTAGCACAGTAGCGACCAACATCAACTATATCTCCATTTACTATCATAAACTTTTCCATGATTCCCGTCTGATCATTTTCCCTTAAAATTCAGATAATAAATTGCGCAATCTTGATGACTTAACACTTTTCACAAATGTACGGAATTGAATTAATTGCAGCTAAACATCGATGGAAGATATTCCGCTTTCGAATAAGGTGTGCGATGTCTCTTGTGGTGAAAGCATTATACAGCTACCGCGCACAGCACTGACGGACCCATCGATGTTTGGTGAACGTCTCCTAGGGTATTGCCTGCTTTCTCTCCACGATCATCGGGCAGCCATAACCTTAAGATGATTTATGCACCTGCTACTCCAGCGTAATGACACGGGAAGCCAATTTCGAACAATAACAATGTCCTCTGGTACAATTGACACAATATGAGATGCAATGGCGAATTGTCATTGTTCCCCATCAGCTGTGTTCTCTAATGTTCCTTTGTAATCATCCAGTTTTTTTAGAGATTGGTCGTTTCGCTCGATTTTTTGCCACAGAAAACATTTAGGATCGAAAATGTGCTAATATAATTTTCACGACCAAATATTCTTAGAACCGATTTCTCGTGGCACCGACAGTTGATAGGAACGATTTTTTGCCTTCGACTGCGTTTTGCACCTAGAGTCGACAGTGCCGAATCGCTCAGTGTTAGCTAACAAGACTTCGTGGAGACAAATCCAAGGCAGCGTTCAAAAGAAGAACAGTTCTACTACAACATAACGTTCTTTTAAAATAATCGTAGAACACGTTCACTAGTTTTTTTGCTGTATAAGTTGGTTGGACCGAAATGTTTAGCAATGGAAGTAATCGGATCAGATTTTGCCCGAAATTAGCATGCTACTTGTTGCTCATGGTACTTGTTTCTCATGATACTTGGAACTTCTTCTCCCCAGGTGTATGTCCACATCCTCATACTGTTGTGTCGTGTCACTGCTCCTCACCAGCTGAGTGCCCTCGTCCTCATACTGATGTGCCGCCGTTCCTCCCGACCAAAGTGTCCTCGTCCTGATACTATTGTGTCACTGCCTGTCTCAGTCGAGTTTCCTCGTTTCTTATAAAGACTTGCCACTGCTTCTCCTTGGCTGAGTGTCCTCGTCCTTATAATGTTGTGTCATTGCTCCTCCCCACCAGAGCTTACAGGTTCTCCTCCTTTTCTGTCACTGTTCCTCTTCAACTGTGTGTCCTCATCCCCACAAAACTGTATCACTGTTCTACCCAGATGTGTGTGTCATCATCCTCATACTCTCGGGACATTGTTCTTCGTCATCTGAGTGTCCTCGTCCTCAAACTGTTGTGTGCTTCTTCCCCCAGCAATGTGTCCTCGTCCTGTTGCTGGTGTCCTCGCTGGTGTCCGCTCGCCCGTCTCCCCAGGACCCCGACACCGAGCTGATAGTACGTGTGCCACCTCCACAGCTGCCCGCACCCTTCTTCCTCGCTTCCCCGGGGGAGGGGGCGGTGGTCGGGGAGGTGCTCGTCTCCAGTCCTAACGTCGCCGTCAAGAGGACTAATAAGAAGAAGTGAGTGGGAGGGTGGTTAGTCGTGGACGACTGAACTGTTGATTGTGAATGAACTGTGGTGAGGTGTATAGCTGTGAACGAGTATACTGTTGATTGTGATTGCAGGGTTATGAGTGATGGGGTGGTGAACGGTTGCACTTCTGATTATGTGTTCGGTGATGCGTGATGTGGTGGTGAAAGATTGCACTGTTTATTGTGAGTGTGGGGTGATGAGTGATGGGGTGGTGAACGATTGCACTTGTGTTTATAAGTCACGGTGATGCGTGATGTGGTGGTGATCGTTTGCACTGTTTATTGTGAGTGCAGGGTGATGAGTGATGGGATGTTGAACAGTTGCACAGTTGATTGTGAGTTGGTGATGAATGACGGGCGATCAACAAGGAACTGTTGATTGTGAATCAGTGTGAGAAGTGATGACGATTTGCACGGGTGATGTGTGGGGAGAGTGTGAGCGAATGGTGATGCGTGACCGGGCGGTGAGCTGATGAACTGTAGTTGAAATAGATTGTGAGGCTTTGGGATGCTCTAAGCGGGTGAACTACAGATGTCGAGTGAGTAAGCTGTAATATTCTGAGTTAACTGCTAAGAATTATCAATCCAATGTTTCAATTCCTTTTAGTACCTTAACATTTTATGCCCAAATAGCTATGTCATACCTATGGGCTCGATTTGTTTTGGTGTTGACATAAATCGGATTTTAATTGCTAATATTCCTACTTTTTAAATCCAATTCTAATATAATGTTATTTTAGTATATCATTATTTTGCGAGTGAACTGTGATAAGTATTCAATCAGAGAGCGTGAGAACTGTTGATTTGTGAGTGAACTGTGTATTGTGTATAAACTGTTTGAGTGTCGGTGAGTGGTGGTAAGTGATGAAGCATTGGACCAGACTGGAGTAAACGAGTGTAAGGAAGCCAATTATGGATCAAAGAAGGCGAAAGGTGTTCACGATTGCTTCCGATGTGAGACATTTAATTACATGATCTAATGGAGTACAAATATGTTTTGACATCGGATTAGGAACCTTCCAACCATAAAATCTTAGTTTGTACGTGTCCAGTCTAGCGGTCTACCAAAATTGAATTTGCAGTACAACTAACCCAGCCTAGATGAGGTGCCCATCGTTCACAGGCCACCGGAGCTGAAGGCTCCAACTGCCACCTTGGCGGCCTAGTACTAACGTCATATTTTCTTAATAATGGGCTGGATTAGTCTCCCAGTGTTGGTCGAGGCGGCTTTTAAAGGTATTCACGTTATTACTGTTAACCACATCTTGTCGTAAACAGTTCCAAATTGTTGGTATCTGGAATTAAGAGAAGTTCTCGGCCACTGATGTTCTGAACGGATTTAGCTGAATTTTTGTCCATTATTTATGTTTCTTAGGTAATAAACTCGGTCAAAGAGGTCCTCAGGGCTAGCTCTAGTGAGCCCGTTCAAGTATTTGTAAAATTCTATCAACTGACCACTGGTGATACCAGTTTATTATCGTCGAGTCTTCACGCATATGTCATATTTCTCATTTCCGGAATCATTTTCGTTGCTCATTGCTTTGGTGAGGGGACCAAAATTTTAATGCATACTCCATGTGAGGCTTGACGAGAGAAGTGTATAATGAAAACACGATGTCCCTGGATTTGTAGTGGAAATTTCTGGTTATAAAGCTAATTACTTTATTGCCTATCTTGTAGCTAGCGGACTGTTAATTTTTCCACTTGAGATCTTAGGTGATTAATATTCCGAGGTCTCGTTGCTGGTCGACTTCAGTCATATGCTGATCTGTTATTACGTAAACAGAATTTCGATTTTCTGATCCGATGTACATTATAGTGTATGTTTCAATTACAACTTTAATTTGTCACTTATCAGAGCAGTCCACTAGTTTATTAAGATCCCTTTGGATAGTTAGTTAGCCCGTTTGTGGCAGACTTTAGTGTCATCAATAAATGTTGATACCTTGCAATTAACGATGTCAGTGTGGAGGTCATTTACACAAATTGTAAATAGAAAGGGTCCATGAACACCGTCCTGAGGTACTGCTGATGTCACCGTAGTCCCCTAAATTTTCCCTTGTCCAACCCAGACCCGTTGCCCGCGGCCGTTAGCCAATTTTGGAGCCCTTTTTTCACGATTCCAGTTCGGCCAAGCGCCTCCACTTTTCCCATTTATCGCTAATGGGGGACGTTAACAAACTCTTTTTGACAGTCAAGATAAATAAGGTCGAGAGTTTCATCGTATACCTAGGTGATTTTATTGAAAAAGGTCAGGAGATTGGACATTCAGCTAAGCTTGCTTCTGAAACCGTGTTGGGTTTAATTGACGAGGTGTTTTCTATCGAGATGACATGATATACTTGTTTTTATCAATCTTTCTAGGTTTTGACGACCACAGATGTGAATATGATTTGTCTATATATAGTTCCCTGTCTCTTGCCTGCTACCAATCTTGAATATGTCTGTGATGTTGGTTGGTTTCCAATCTTTTTGGATAATTCGAGTAGTCATAGACCTGTTAAAGATCTCTATCAGTGGACCAGTTATAAATTTCGGAGAGGTTAACAACATTTTCAGATGCCGGTCATTTGGTCCTGTTGATTTGTAAATATTTAGTTTGTTGATTTGTTAATCTACTTCACCAACGAGGAATTGAATATTTTCCAATGATTGCACTTCTCCAGGCAGTTTGACTCCTCGAATATTATTTATATTCTCATCTGTGAAGACAGCTACAAAGTATTCGTAAGGTATCACAGACATGTCTGCATCGGATGATTTTAGATCACCTGCACTAATTCGTTGAAGGCCAATGCTGTCACGAACAACACGTCTCTCGTTCACATATGCATAGAAACCTGTGGGGTGGGTTTTGACAGCTTTCACCAACATTTTTTTCCTTGTTTCTCTTGTAAGCGTAAGCTAGCCATCGCCTCATGAACGTTATTATTCAGCCAAGAGGGATTGTTTATCCGTAATTTTCTCTGCAAGCTGAATCGCTTGCTTGCTTGAACCACCCTAACTCTAGGATACGCAAAGCATTCATCAGCGGTCCTGTCCTCGAATTGGTAGCCGAAGTCTATGTTTGTAATTTCTTCCTTCAAGCCGTCAGAAGTCGCTCATCGAAAATGGTAGTTATACCTTGCTGACTTCCGTTCTGTTCGGTGTGCTGGAAATTGGAATTCATTAGTATGGTGATCGCCTGTTACCAGCTTTGCTAGTAGTTCATCAGATAACCATATGGTTGTGAAAGGGTTGCATGAGGTTAAACGAATAGTAATCATGATGGCAAGTGTCATGTGTTCAATCGATTACAGTCAGAATATAATCCACTTCTGACAATCAAGAAGATACAGTCATGGTGAATGCAAAAATAATCATATCAGCCCTAACGTCACCGTCAAGAGGACTGATAAGAAGAAGTGAGTGGAGGATGGTTAGTCGTGGACCACTCCACTATTAATTGTGAATGCATTGTGATGAGTGGTAGAGCGGTGCACGATTATACTGTTGAATGTGATTGT
>SDVV010040609.1:0-10517 GCA_016164225.1 Gammarus roeselii | reverse complement strand
TTTTTTGATGGTTGTTTTGGGATATAATTTGTCCCTAACTGATGCGTGTTATATATTTATTCGGTTTTGGTAGGATTAGTGCTATAGCTAGTTTCTGGAGGGGTGCGGTAGAGGACCCCTAGATATAAAGTTGGATGCGCTCCTGGAAAATTAGTTGTCTTATAAATTTTAGTTCTTTGTCGTATAAATTTGTTTCTTTGGCACGTTTGCCATGTTATGAGTGAATGTTTCGTTGTATATTTTGTGTCTGGATTATATTTCTATACACTTTTTTCAGTAAATACTGTATATGTTTTTTTTATCTAGTTGGGGTATTAATGACTTATTCAGAGGTTGTTTGTTGGGGTACTAGCCTGATATTGAATTTAGGCGACGTTGTGTGTTTTTCCATCTGTTTATCTCATACTGTATGTATATAATATCAATGGGAAAAGTACGTTTTCATTTGTCTGGTAGTTGCTGGGTTGATGTTTGTATTTTGGATTTATGCAGCAGTTTCGTTACGAGATTCTATCTATCCCATAATGTATTTTCCAGGTTTGAACCGGATATATCGGTGTTCCTTGACACGGTGTTCCAATAGCAACAGTAGCTGAACGAAATGGATGTATTGTAAGTTATTTTAATGTGTTATCTATACTTAGATATGATCGGTTCATTTGTGTTATATTTATGGTGTTCTTTTGGAATTTTTAATAGTTATCTCATACAGTTATAGGAATTTTTAGGATATTCCAGGTTTGCATCTTTTATATAGCACACTATTTCAGGCATAAATAATCGGTTATTGCATCATTCATGATATGTTATATGTCCAAATGGCATTCTGTAACAATTTGGTCATAGCTTCTTTAGTTAAAGAAATGTTAACTTAACCCTGTTATTGACAGAATTGAGGCTAATTTCATCAGATTTTGTACAAACTATAGCGCGTTCGTGTAGAGAAGTATTCCACACCATTTACAATAGGTTTCTGCGTATGTTGCTCGCATATCCTGATATCTTATTCACGTTAGTTGTTTGGTTAGTTACATGCATTTTTTCTCCTTCGTCACGGTGTTAATGTATGTTCTGAGTATGATAGAGAATTGATCTTCTTGCTTTGTTATAACTCGAAAATTTTGTATCTCTCAGTTTCGTATGTTTTTTGAACAGTTTCCATCTTCAATACAATCTGTTGGTTATTAATACAATATCGGATTATTAGGATATATTTTGTTTGTATCTACAATGTAGAACATTATTTCAAGCATAATTTAGTTACATGTTGTTCATTTTTAGTGTTTTATATATCTTCTTACATCCTGGTACAATGTTTGACGTGGTTATTGTAGATATAGAAGATACTCGGTCTTGCTGTTATGTGATTATATGTTTATTATAAGACCATTTTTCAATGTTTGGGTGGTGTTAGAGGTGTCCAATAGCCAAAAGCCCGTTGTGTTCATGCCTATTTGTGTAAGTAGACCGATTTACTTTGCTGGATACCATAATGTATCACAATTTTTAACGGGAAATAGAGCAGAGTAAAACATATTATTCGGCTATTTTTTTAGGTGTTATTGTTGTTGTTGTTGTAGGAGTTTTCCACATTAATTGTAGGAATGCATGTTTAAGAGGTGTAAGTCAGTACTGCATCTTTGTGGGTTTTCGTCATTGAACCCTAGCAAGTGTATAGTGTAACGTTTGAGAAGACGATGTTCATCCATGTTCAACGGGAATTATGTAAGTTCATGTGGACGTCGATCTTATGTCCCATGGGTTGGTTAGAGAGGTTATGCGGCAAGCTGTTCATCGTTGTAGTGGCTCACTCAGATCATCAGTGAACAGAAGCCTAGCTTTTTATGGCCACACTCATTGAGACTCATGTCAGCCCCATTCGTGATCACTGTACCTGTGAATAGATTCTTGGTTATGTCCAGGATGTGTTTGTCCTTGAAGTTGTTCAGAGACGATGGGTTAAACAGATGCATGGTATGTCTGAAGTATTGTGCCATGACTGTGCGTAACCTCTAAATTTGTTATATATCAGGGGTAGATTGCTGAGAAGTGACCTGGTAAAGCATTGCAGAGTTCGTTGTAATGACACAGTGGGCTTGGATTTAGTTATGCTAGAGGCATAGCATAAGTTAGGTCTAGGTATTTGATATGGATTTGAACAGGTATCGTAGTAAAAAAACATTATTTGCATTAACTCAGTGTTAAATGTCAGATATGTTCGGTATGGCTGTTATATTATTAGAATACGATCTTAGTCATGTACCAGATCACGTGGATATTGGAGTAGGATTTATAATCTGGGGTGTGGTAAGATACACCGTATATATAGTAGTTAATCATTGTTGCTTAGAGTAGAATATTGAATCTTATTTAGCTATTTTATAGTTGTTGTTGTATGTTTTAATTGGTTATCATAGGAATATATCTGTATTCGATATAATTCGCCAATTTCATGGAATGTTGGATATATGATACGCTTATTTGGATGTAATAATCCAAAATATTGATATGTTTTACCTCGCGACTACGGTTCCATGTCGTCTTGGGGAGCTAATCTATCGGATTTGTGTAGAGTGTTAGTGTTAAAATTCTTCAATAATTTAATGTACATCCCAATTATGTTATCCGCTCGCATGTCATTACTAGATGCTTATTCCCGCAAGTCTTATATAAATGTTTGTGATACGTTGGCAGTTGTACACTTAGAAGTTATTGAATAATCCAGGCTCTGTTATGAGATTGCGTTTTAATTCAGAGTATATGTCTCATTTGAGCGTTCATAATATCCACTATAGCATTTTTCACTAAAGGATTGTGATGATGACGGTAAACCTAACTAATCCTAACCTTATCTAACCAAGGATAATTTTATGTAAGCTTCCGAAAATGTCAGTGATTGTTATGAGAGTTGAAGAGTTAGCAAGTTTTGTGTATGGTTTACTGTTAGAATGTTTTTTTTTTGTGGTATTGTATGTATTGCTCCTGCCATTTACGTCTATTATAACGAATATTGAATAAATCCACTCCAACATATTTACTACAGATCTGCGATGTAAGGTCCGCAGTCAACAAGATCTAGGATATAAACCATAGCTTAGGTTCATAATTAGCTAAATATATATCAATGTACGACAACATAGATCAAATATCAATGAATGCAAAAATGGTTACCATACACTGCCAAATACATTAATACTTGGGCAACCTGACCTATAAGTCATCCTAACCAATAGTTATGTATTTTTTTTCAAGTTTGATGCATATTTATGATATTGATTTGTATGAAACTCTTCACTTGGGCCGTATATTCCACATATCACAAGCAGTTTGAATACATTTCTCCAATTTGATCCAGCAAATATCCTTTTGCAGATGTTTAAATTCCAGATTTTTTATCGATATCTCTGTTACATGTTTGGATGAGACTCAGCAGGTAGGATCCAAGAGAACTAATGAACTTCAATTTGTTATACTTTTGTTTAATGTGGAACAGCTTCACGCGATATTAGGTTTAAAGATCTAGTCATCATAACCAACTCTATGAACAATTATATATTTTCCATTCAAGTTTGATGGTTATGAATGATATTTAGTCTTTATTTTGTGCGATGTACATATCAAACCACCTCCACACGGCTTTATTTTACGTAGTTTTTTCAAATGTCACACACCAAGTATACACATATACTTTTACATGCATATACAGAGGCGTTAGCGTCACAGTGTCGACACATGTGTATATATATACAGGGTCGTTTAGTCTCACTGTGTCTAGAAGTGTTTACAAGTGTAGGAAGATAACAACAGGCCTATTGACCCAAACTAGGTTGCCTTTTGGTAGCAAGAGTGTTAGTTCTGGAGTAGAACGTGTAAGAGGCCAATTGGCCCAAATTAGTTTGCCTTCTGGTAGCAAGAGGATTAGTTTTGAAATAGAACGTCTAGGAGAGCTCCGTGTGCCATTTCTATTTTATTATAACAACAGGAAATGGAACGGTTTAGCTATTTATCGGCGATTTATGTAGAACATATCGAGCCGCGACTCGAACGTTTCGATTGTATTGCTGTTTACAACCTTCGCTGGAAGTTTGTTCCATTCTTCGACAACTCTATACGTGAATAGATTGCGCGTGATGTCGAGTGAGAAACGTTTCCCAACGATTTTGTATCCATTGTTACTAGTCACTCCCTTTGTATCTATAGTGAAAAGGCTCGCACGGTCGACGTTTTCCTTACCCTTCATAATCTTCCACACTCCTATCACGTCGCCTCTAACTCGACGTTTTTCTAGCGAATAAAAATTGAGTTCACAAAGCCTGTCTCCGCAGCGAGGGATGAGTTTGGTAGCTCTACGTGGAACATTCTCAAGTTTAATAACGTCTTTTCTAAGGAATGGAGACCAGAATTGAACGGCATACTCGAGATGCGGTCTAACAAATGCATTAAATAACTTGAGCATACTGTGCTGGTTTTTGTAGGAAATAGTGCGGGATATCATATCTAGCATTTTGTTGCCTTTCTTGGCAGCATCGTTACATTGCTTGCTTCTTTTAGAGTCGATAATAATGATGACACCTAAATCTCTCTCTTCGGTGACGGGAATGAGTTTTATTCCAGACATTGAATATTCGTGTTTGGGGTTATGAAGACCTATGTGCATAACTTTGCATTTGTCGACATTAAATTTCATTTGCCACTTTTCTGACCACTCAACAATTTTGTTCAAGTCTAGTTGGATCTGCTGACACTATAGTTCAGTTTGCACTTTTCCTCCGATCTTAGTATCGTCTGCAAACTTGCTAATGTTTTTAAGAGTACGTTGCTATCGAGATCGTTAATGAATATTATAAAGAGAACTGGCCCTAACACGGATGCTTGAGGCACGCCGCTTGTAACGTTACCCCAGGGGGAGGAAGCTCCGTTAAATACAACTCACTGCCGTCTGTCCGTAAGCCAGCATTTTATCCAGCTTTTAAGCTCGCATCGAATACCGATGCTGTGCAATTTACTAATTAAGCGCTTCTGTGGGACTTTGTCAAAGGTCTTTTGAAAGTCAAGGTAAATGATATCGATTGGAGATTTTGTGTCGTGGATTTCGATTATATTTCTGAAAAAGTAGCAGATTTGTAAGACAGGAACGGTTGTGCCTAAAACCATGCTGGGTGTCACCAATCAATTTGTTGGATTCTAAGAATTCTGTAATTTTATCAGTTATCAAACTTTCCATCAACTTGTCAATGACTGAGTTGAGACTGCGTCGGCACATGTGTCGACACAATGCATATATACAGGGTCGTTCGCCTCACTGTGTCGCACATGTGTCGATACCATGTAGTCATTTACACACATTTTGTGCATAAAAGGGTTACCATACACTGCCAGGTGCATTAATACCTAGATAACCTTACTTTGAAAATGTGTCATCGTTCGAGATTTGTCCTGCATACATATAATTTCTAATTCATTGATTTATGACATATTCATATCAAATCCTTGAACATGGCTCTTCATTTTGATCTATTTTTCGCAGTTATGATGTACACTTTCGAATTCGATCTACTAAATTTCATCTATTTCATCTGCAAACTACATCATTTGCTTTAATTGTTATACCTTTTTCATATGATTCTTGATTTTTCCATTTTATTCACACCCATC
This sequence comes from Gammarus roeselii, assembly GCA_016164225.1. NCBI lineage: Eukaryota > Metazoa > Arthropoda > Malacostraca > Amphipoda > Gammaridae > Gammarus > Gammarus roeselii. Next base: position 4,862 of record SDVV010040609.1, on the reverse strand, counting down.
AAAACCTAACCTAACCTATGTACGGTATTCAGTCATTGTTACATACATATGAAGCCCTCCAAACTACTCTAAATATCACTCTAACCTACATTTTATTTATTTCGTTGTCACTCTCAAACCATATGTGTTAGCAGAGAGGACCTATTTTCAAACTTAGATGGTTTGAATGTTACAGGTATTTCATATTATTTTTGATTCAAAAGAATTTTACATCACTTAAACATGTTATTCACACCCATCATAACCTAACCTAACCTTATGTATGGTATACAGTCATTGATATATACATATGAACCCCTCCAGATAACTTTAAATATCACTTTAACACACATGTTGTTTATTCCGTTGTCCCTCTCGGCCCAAATTAGTTAGCAGAGAAGCCCCATTTTCAAACTTGGATGGATTGAATGCTGCAAGCAATCCAAGCTTGTATCCAGTTTCATACAACGGACACAAGGTCTCACATTATGGTTTTCTTATTTTACTTCAATATATCCACTTAGCTCCACAACCTTTGACTACTTGCATCTCTGATTTGCCTTTTATTTCATTTAATTTTCATATTCTTGACGATGACTTCGTTTCAAGATCTGATCCGACTCTGATTTACTTCCTACCAATCTGTAAAACATCTAGATCATTTACCTCGAGATGGGCTTATAGCATTATTTCACGCTATGAAACGTATTCATCTACTGATCTCGACAATTCGATATTACCTCCGACTGACACGATGTTTGCAATTCTTCGATTAACCTTTGAGTTTAGGATGATATAATCATTTCATTGAGTTTTTATATATTTTTGATAGTATTTATTGGCATTATTTATAGATCTTACTTGCATCTTCAATGACATCTACGTCATTTTTTTTATTTGAAACAGCATGGTTTCAAATACTCTATAAAATCTTTGATGCGAATACCGAAAACTGTTCCGTTCCCGTGAGTCCACAAATGTATTGTTCATCTTCTTGAACCTTAACTATTCGAATCTTCTCCAATTCAAAGTCATTCTAAACTTCATCATTGAGAAACGTTGCATACGATCAAAATTTTCTTTTGTTCCTATGTATATTTTGTTTCCCACTACATCAGCTTTATTACAGGCATGATGATGATTTTTCCACTTGGATCATATCATTTCGAGATATGCTTTCTTAGTTCCCTTAATCTTTGTTACATACGACTGTAACGCGTCGACATCAGTTACCCATAGCCGACTTCTTTCTTATTGCATCCATTTAAGAATGATGTCTCCCACTCTCCAGATTCATGTTTTCTCCAATCTGAGATAACTGATATTTTCAACACTAGTCAATATTTGTTCGATCCGACTCATATCATCTTCGTAGATTTCTTCTTCCAACACTTGTTAATAAATTTTGAAATACGAATACTCTTTTTTGTTTATTCTATGACGGAACCTGTGTCTACGCTTGATTTCAACGTATTACTGAATCCATTCTCGGTATGCAGATAGCTATTATAAATTGATTACATGTTGTTTTCCGCAAAACATTTGGCCTAACATCGCTCGCTTAGGTCATCAACTTTGTATGTATGAATGTGTATAGAGCTGTGTACGTATGTGCATGTGTATGTTCAAACGTATGTACGTGTTAAATGAGTTAGAAAAAATATATAACAAAAATTCAAAATTAAAAATTTAGATAAAATTTCAAATTTCCGAGCGATGACAGAGCATTGTCGGTCTAGTGAAGTGATAACTTGGCTAATTATGTGAGGTGTTATCCCTCGAAAATTTGAATTTTTATCTAAATTTTGAATCTAAAATTTTTTGTTAAACATTTTTTTTAACTCATGTAACAAGTACATACGCTTAAACATACACATGCACATACGTACACAGTCCTATAAACACATACACAGTTGATGACCTAGGCGAGCAATGTTAGACCAAATGTTTTGAGTAAAACAACATGAAATCAACTTATAATAGCTTGTTGCACACCGAGAATGGAGTCAGTATAACGTTGAGATCAAGCGTGACACACGTTTCGTCATAGAATAATCAAAAATGAATATTCGTATTTCAAAATTCATTTACAAGTGTTGGGAGATGAAATCTCCAAAGATGATATGAGTCGGATCGAACAAATATTGACTAGTGTTGAAAAAATCAGTTATATCAGAATGGGTAAGACAAGAATCAAAAGAGTGGAGATATCTTTCATACATGGATGCAGGAAAAAAAAGTCGGCTACGGGTAACTGATGTCGACGCGGTACAGTCGTATGTAACAAAGATTAGAGAACTAAGAAAGCAAATCTCGAAATTTATATGATCCAAGTTGAAAATTCATCATCATGCCTGTATTAGGGCTGATGTAGTAGAAAACAAATTATACCTAAGAACAAAAACAAAATCTGGATCGTATGCAACATATCTCAATGATTAAGTTCAGAATGACTTTGAATTAGAGGAGATTTGAATATTTAAGGCTCAAGAAGAAGAAGCAATACATATGCGAACTCACGGGACTGGAACTGCCTTCGGTATCCGCATCAGCTATGATAGAGTATATGGAGGATTTTGAGAGGAAACTGAATTATAGTGATGAGGAGTATGATTGGATAAATAAACCATCCTTTTTCAAATCAAAAAACGAGGTAGATGTCATTGATGATGACAGTGAGGTCTGTAAATAATGCCAATAAATACTAATAAAACTATGTAAAGCCTCAATGAAATGATTATATTATCCTAAACTCAAAGGTTAAGCAAAGAATTGCAAACATCGTGTCTGTCGGAGGTAACATCGAATTGTCGAAATCAGTAAAAGAATATGTTTCAGGGCGTGAAATAATGCAAGAAACCAATCCCGAGTCAAATGATCTAGATGTTTTACAGATTGGTAGGATGTAAATCAGGGTCCGATCAGATATTGAAACGAAGTCATCGTCATGAATATGAAAATTATAGGAAATAAAATTCAAATCAGAGATGCAAGTCGTCAAAGGTTGTAGAGCCAAGAGTATAATTTGAACTTGAATAAGGAAAACATAGTGTGAGACCATGTGTCCGTTTGCCTGAAACTGGATTCAAATTTGAATGACTTTTAGCCTTCCATCCATCCAAGTTTAAAAATGGGGCCTCTCTGATAGCTACTTTGGGTCGAGAGTGACAACGAAATAAATAACATGTATGTTGAAGTGTTATTTGGAGTCGTCTGGAGTGATTCATATGAAATATCAATGACTAAATACCATACATAAGGTTAGGTTAGGTTATGATGTGTGTGAAGAACATGTTAAAGTGATGTAGAGTTGTGTCAAAACAAAAATAATATGAAATACCTGTAACATTCAAACCATCTAAGTTTGAGAATGGGTCTTTTCTGCTAACAAATATGGGTAGAAAGTGACAACAAAATAAATAACATACATTGTGAAGTGATATCTGGAGTGGTTTGGTGAGCTACATATGTATATAACAATGACTGAATTCCGTACATAGGTGAGGTTAGGTTCTGATGGGTGTGAATAACATGTAAAGCCAAGAATCATATGAAAAGGTATGACAATTGATATAAACGAATTAATTTGCGTATGAAATATATGAAATTTGGTAGATTAAAAATGGAAGTGTATATCAAAACTGCAAGTGATAGATCAAAGTGTAAAGCCATATGGAGGGATTTGATATGAATAGATCATATTTCAATGAATGTGTATCATGGGCATGCAGGAAAAATCTCGAACGATGGCACCTAATTCATAGTTAAGTTGGTTAGGTTAGATTAGGTTGACTAGGTATTAATGCATCTGGCAGTGTATGGTAACCCTTTTTGCACAGAATGTGTGTAAATGCCTACATGGTATCGACACATGTGTCGACACAGTGAGACTAACGCCCCTGCATGGATGCATTGTGGCGATACAAGTGCCGACACAGTGAGACTAAACGACCCTGTATATATGCATTGTGTCGACACATGTGCCGACACTGTGACGCTAACGCCTCTGTATATGCATGTAAAAGTAAATGTGTATTCATGTGGTGTGACTATTACAAAAAACTACTTAAAATAGAGCAGTGTGTTCGATAAGTACATCGCAGAAAATAATGACTAAATAAGAAACATAACCTACAAACTTGAATGAAAATATACAATTATTGCCTTAGTTGGTTAGGATGACTATATTTTGGAACCTAATTTCGCGTTAAACTGTTCCACATTAAAAAAGTGAAACAAATTGAACTGCATTAGTTCTCTAGGATCTTTACTGCTGAGTCTCATCCAAGCATGTAACAGAGATATCGATAAAAAATCTGGAATCTAAACATCTGCAAGAGGATATTTGCTGGATCAAATTGGAGAAATGTATTTAAACTGCTTTTGATATGTTAAATATACAGCCCATGTGGAGATTTTCATACATATCAATATCGTACATAAGCATCAGACTTGAATATGAATACATATTTTATTCAGGATGACTGTTAGGTTAGGTTGCCTAGGTATTATTGTACTTGGCAGTGTATGGTAACCCTTTTTGCCTTCATTGATATTTGGTCTATGTTGTCGTAGATTGATATATATTTAGCTAATCATGTACCTTAGACATGGTTCATATACTAGATCTTGATGACTGCGGACCTCACATCACAAATCTGTAGTAAATATGTTAGAATGTATTTATTCCATATTCGTTATAATAGACGAAAATTGTAGGAGCAACACATTCTATCAGTAAAACCATACATAAAACTTGCTAACTCCTAACACCCATAACAATCACTGACATATGCGGAAGCTGACATAAACATTTCTAACTCTACAGTCTACTAGCGAGCAATAACCTAACCTTACTCGAAATTAATCGATATTAGTGGAGT
>SDVV010040608.1:0-10517 GCA_016164225.1 Gammarus roeselii | reverse complement strand
CTGAAGCAGGCGTTGGGAAGAAGAGACATGAATGTGGAGGTGGCGAGAGAGCGTGCAATGAACAGGCGTGAGTGGAGAATGGTTGTGAATGGATGATTTTGACGCTGCTCTGATGTGCTTTCCCGCCCTTGGCATCCCGCTGTCGGGATGGTCGTGGGTAGGGGGGGGTCCGGCCATTATGACGCGGCGGGGGTAAACCAGTGAAAACTGTCGGACCCTGCTGCTGACGACGGTTCCTCGGTGCATTCGGGACCCAGAGTGTAAGTTGAGGGGCTACCGGCCGGACCCTTTAGCACAAAAGGGCTAAGTTGTGTGAGTGTGAGCGTGTGAGGGTGTGAGGTGCGCCTTGCCGTCGGCCACCCCCCTTTCTGGGGGATGCGGCCTAGTGTCTGTATCTGTATCTGTACCAATGTACGACAGTGTAGTGGGAGTCCTATGAGCGTCAGTATAGTGAGATTCCTATGAGTGACAGTATAGTGGGAGTCCTATGAGCGTCAGTATAGTGGGAGTCCTATGAGTGACAGTATAGTGGGAGTTCTATGTGCAACAGTATAGTGAGAGCCCTACGAGTGACAGTATAGTGGGAGTCCTATGTGCAACAGTATAGTGGGAGTCCTATGTTCAACAGTTTAATGGGGGTTACATTCCACCTCATGTTTTTATCTGGGTAGTAGGTTTGAGGGTAGTACGTACGGGTCGCAACACTATAATAGGCCTCGAAAAAAAATCCGCCGCATGTTCTATTGATAATGACTACGCTGTGGACCAAGCAATCTGGGTCCGTGCGTCCACCCCAGCGACAGATCTTTCCAGGAACATGTATCAATTCAAACAAAAAGTAAGAATCACGCAAAGTTTTTGTTACACTTAGGATGTGTTGCCCCAAATGTTGTTCATTTTTTGTCACTGAGAATGGTTTCAATCTACATTTCTGTCCGTTAAGAGGTCTATTGTTGGTTTGTTGAGATTAGGGCGTGAATTTTGAACTTTTCGACTTCAACTCAACGACGTGGAAAAAACTTTACCCTACTTGGCCCGTGTATTTACTCTTTATATGAGGGTACTATCCCAAAAAATTGTACCCCAAATGGTATTGAAGGGTATTTCCCATAAATGCTAATTTTTGTGTTTGTAGAAAGGTAATATCCCTAAAACTGTTAGCCCGTAACCTAATTGGAGGACACTTTCCTCATATATGCTAACAGGTATGAGGACACTTTCCTCATATTTGCTAACAGGTATGAGAACACTTTCCTCATATATGCTAACAGGTATGAGTACACTTTCCTCATTTATGCTAACCGGTATGAGGACACTTTCCTCATATATGCTAACCGGTATGAGGACACTTTCCTCATATATGCTAACAGGTATGAGGACACTTTCCTCATATATGCTAACCTGTATGAGGACACTTTCCTCATATATGCTAACCGGTATGAAGACACTTTCCTCATATATGCTAACCAGTATGAAGACACTTTGCTCATATATGCTAACCGGTATGAGGACACTTTCCTCATGTATGCTAACCGGTATGAGGACACTTTCCTCATATATGCTAACCGGTATCAGGACACTTTCCTCATGTATGCTAACCGGTATGAGGATACTTTCCTCATACATGCTAACCGGTATGTTTGTAGATTTTTTTTTCACAGAAAATACTAACCCGTGAGGGTAAGTTCGAAAAAAGTACTCAGTCATATGTTTATTTTATGGTGTTTTAAAAAATCAAAGTCGTATGATGACAGGAAGGTACTTTTCCCGTATGTGTTTGTACTTTTCATCCATTGCTAACCGCTATATTTATAGGAGGGTTCCCAATAAATTTTAACCTGTGCCTTTATTGAAGGGTACTTTTCTCATAAATTCTATCCTTTTAGAGACAAACTTCCATATCCTTCCACCGTTGTCCAATGTTTATGTTTACATTATATAATGAAGTTTTCTGCATATGCCGTTACTTAAATTTTGGATTTATGATTTTTCAAAAATTAAATATAAAGCATGCGATTGCCAGACTTTGCTGATCCCTCTACCTGGCGGCAATTTGAACTCGGTGTGAACCGTCCCAAAGCAGGTACGTGGCTTCGTGTGTCATTGAAGGATGGTTTTCCAACGAAATTGTGGCCTCTCGGATGTGCCAACTGGCACATCGACATGTGAATTAATTGTATATATAAACCAGTGCTTCGATCACTTCGTAACTCGGGAATTTCTTCACTACTTCTTAACGAGACCGTGTCTAAGCCGAAAACAACGCAGATTGCTCGAAGGATTGATCACTATTCAACGGAGTTGTTCGCAATCACTGTCGCCATACGCTGCCACATTTTTAGCAACCTAACAATTGCTAATAATTGTCAATACATATGTAATGAACAAAAGCCTAACACGTCATGTACCGACGAGAGAGTCGTAGTCTAATATAAAGAAAGGGCCCCAACGCGTCATGTAACGACGAGAGGGTAGTACTGTCTCGTGTGAAGAAAGGGCCCCAACGCGTCATGTAACGACGGAAGGGTCGTACTGTCTCGTATAAAGAAAGGGCCCCAACTTGTCATGTAACGACGAAAGGGTCGTACTGTCTTGTGTAAAGAAAAGGCCCCAACGCGTCATGTAACGACGGAAGGGTCGTACTGTCTCGTATAAAGAAAGAGCCCCAACTCGTCATGCAATGACGAGAGAGTCGTACTGTCTCGTGTGAAGAAAAGGCCCCAACTCGTCATGTAACGGCGAGAGGGTCGTACTATCTCGTATATAGAAAGGGACCCAACGCGTCATGTAACGACGAGAGGGTCGTACTGTCTCGTATACAGGAAGGGCTCCAACGCGTCATGTAACGACAAGATAGTCGTAACCCACGCCTTTGTTCTTTCCATGGTCGCGGACTCTTCTGATAAGAATGCATCCGCCGGCCGCGCCATCTATAACCGTAATTATTAATATTCGCCTACCGATGCTTTACTTTAGGCCGATCGTCGACGCTTTTGGAAGAGTTCGAGCGAGGTGTGAGGCAAGCCCGGCCGCGTCCGAACGCTGGACTCGCGGCTACGGCTTCGAGACACTAACGGGTGTCAGGGCTTTAACTTGTGTTGGAGATGTTTCATGATTAAAAATCATAAAAATTGCATTTATAAAATTAGTTGCATTAGAAAAACTTATGCTGCTTTACATGACAAATTTATCATTTTTAAATATCAAAACAATAATGTAATGTAAGGAATAGTACAACAAGGAGATGAGTATTGATTTATGATTCTTATAGAGAGTCACCGTACAATATAGTGTGGCCTACACTCTTACACTGGACCTACACTCTTACACTAGACCAACACTCTTACACTAGACCTACACTCTTACACTAGACCTACACTCTTACACTAGACCTACACTCTTACACTAGACCTACACTCTTACACTAGGCCTACACTCTTACACTAGACCTACACTCTTATACTAGACCTACACTCTTATACTAGACCTACACTCTTACACTAGACCTACACTCTTACACTAGACCTACACTCTTACACTAGACCTACACTCTTACACTAGACCTACACTCTTACACTAGACCTACACTTTTACACTAGACCTACACTCTTACACTAGACCTACACTCTTACACTAGACCTACACTCTTACACTAGACCTAAACGCAGTCCCAAATTAAGTCAATTACCGCAATAATTTCTATAACACAACATTGGGGCTTAACCAGCAGTGATACGTAGGAAAATAGGCGACAGAAGAGTACAGTCACTGTAAATAGACCAAGATCCCACGCCACATTATTTTAGGGTTCAGATAGTATGAATTTATCAGCGGTTCCCGCAATGGATTCATCAGCGGTTCCTGTACTGGATTCATCAGGGGTTCACGTAATGGATTCATCAGCGGTTCCCGTAATGGATTCATCAGCGGTTCCCGTAATGAATTCATCAGCGGTTCCCATAATGAATTCATCAGCGGTTCCCGTAATGGAACGGCAAATAAAATAACTTTGCAATCGGGATGGACAAAAAAAAAAATTATCCTTTTCAGTAGCAATCCGCCAACACTTGCTTCTTTATTCGCTTCCTTCTTTTTCCTAAAAGTAGGGTTAACATTCTTTCAATATTTGTTAGAAGCGCAGGAGAGCGATGTGTAAACGCAGCCGAAGCCGAAGCCAGCTACCTTGATCAAACGTCTTCTTGATGTATGCAAATCGTTTGGCTACAGGTGTACCTTATGGTGCCGCCAGCCCCCGAACAAAAAAAATCAAGAGGGGGAAGCTTGGGAGGGAAAAACTGCCCCCCAATGCGATACAAGACTGATAAGTAATCGGTGCTAGACAGGTTTTGCTCTCGAGGACGAGGAGAGTGACGGGAGGGGAGGAAAGGGGAACGGAAGAAAAAGGGAGGAAGGGACGGTGAAGGAAGGGACGAGATGGGGAGGAACAATGGTAAGAGGGACGGAAAGGAAGACCACGGAGGGAGGGACGTAAGGCTTCAGACACTGGACGGGACATTCAGACGTGCCATGGGTGACGAGAGCTATGGGCGACGTGAACTAATACTTGAGTTGAGAAGAGACGAACAGAAGCTGCATCGTAGAGGATGATACGTGTATTGATGATTAAAAAGGGTGATACGAGATACGTGTATTTACACGTTTATGATACGTGTATTGATGATTAAAAATGGTGATACGTGATACGTGTATTGACACGTTTATTATACGTGTATCGATGATAAGAAAGAGAACTGTGGATTGGAGGCGAAGACTTGAAGAAACATTCATGGATCGTCGGACGACTGAAAAGATCATAATTTATTAAACGTGACTAATTTTGATTGAAGATGGCTCGGTAGGAATAGGAGTGTAAATAAATACCACATGTAATATCATTTAATCGTGGTTTTAAATTAACCAACACCCAAAAAATACACTTCATGAGATGTCATTAGACGCAACACGGACGTCAAAAGTGGATGCAATTCACATACTAACATTATTTATGGGCCCAATTACCATCAATATGACTCTGCGGAAATCTTAGATAATAAGAGCAATGCAACGCTCACGGCAAATAATTATCTTCAACAACCTCACCGGGACTCGAACCAGCGTCCATCAAAATGCGAGGCGGGGGCCCCACTCGCTGCACTAAATCAGCATAACAGGATCCACCACGTGCTGGTACCGCCACCCACCAAGGGCTGTTCATGACCTTGACAAGCGCGCCAACAGTGCGAGATATACGGGGATACCTCCTGCACTATGGGAAGGGCAGGCCTTTAGTTAGAATACCCAGCACAACGGAGTTATGTGAAATTAGATCTTAAGAGCAATGCTACGCAATGCACGATCAATTAATATTATCTGCCTCACCGGGAGTCAAACCCGCGTTCTGACAGTCGTCCTTTCTTGGTGTAGTGGGTATGACACCGGCCTCCCGTTCTGATGGTCGTGGGTTGAAATACTGGCGATTTTGATATTATTGTATCTAGTTCCCTAATCGGGATCAGCGTGATTTGAAATGACTGTTGATGTCTACGGTATTTCCTCTCAATATTTCAGTATCTTTTCAAACCAGATTTTTGTTATTGACTTCAAACCTAAATAAAGTCTTCAAAAAGAACGAGGGTTTCGAAAACGAATCCTGCTACATTGCTGTATATTATTATAAAAATCTTACATGCAACTAAAAATAGTAATGTCTGTTGGAATCTGTTGCTAGTATTGTGGACGCATCACAGGTTCGGGCTTGTTCAACGGAGCTTGGACTTCTTCTAACTCTCTAGAAACTAAGTGTAAAATTATTTCTAGAATGAAGACCAACCACGACCGATTCCACGAAAGTATTTGCGTCTACAGCGTGCAGAGAATTGTACAGAGAAACTAACAGCTGGGCCTAAAAGGACGTAAAGAGTACTACCTCAAGGAAAATATAAGGCGTTTACAACACGTGAACTAATTTTGTCCAGGCACATGATATTCAAACGTCACACAGAGGTTGGTGCCTGATATAATTTGTATTCTTCATATCATAAAAAAATAATACGCAGCGTCCATGTGTCGATAGAATTGCTGACTAAGACTAATAAGTACAAAGCCATTTATAAGGGGTCGCGATCCAACGAACGCCTTGCATCAAAAGGTGAGTGGCTGCAGACGAGTAACAATAGAAATGGGTACCCCATTACTCAATGACGTGAACACAGCCTCATTCGTTGCACGACATGACAGGGTTCGTAAGGCAATCTTTCGATTATTACCGCAAAAGATTTCTGAAGAATTGTCTTTGGATAAAGAATGCAATGTCAAATATGCCTATTATAAAAGGGGTACTGATTCCGTAATTAAATTTTCCTGAACAAAGATACCAGTTTATTGTTCAACAATCAACATATCACAATCTCATTTTATTATCTGTCAATCCAGTTATCAGTTGTACATGTCTTTTGGGAAGTCTGCTACAATCGTCTTCCTTGAGTGTCTCAATGCTCTCAACAAGTCGCTCATGCTGATAGGACGGAGCTTAGACTTCTTCTTCTAACCTGACGTGATAGACGGATAAAATCCCATGTTCTTCGCACTAGAGTCGACGTCGTGTCTGATGGGTACATTTTCTGTTTGTATCCCAGCGTACATTTTAAAGGGGTTATCTTCCAAACAATTCTGATTCTCAGTATCATCGCCATCGTCTATTTCAGGGAATTTAAAGCAAACTTTGCTTTAGTTTTCTTTTTCCTCACCGAAGTCGACGAATTCATACACGATGTCAATGGGTATGTGACGCTCGCCGCTAGAGGGCTCTTCGCTGCCTTCTTGATGATCAATAAATTCATCCCATGAATAACCCTCCTCACTTTCCATGTCTTCCAGTTCATCAGCTAGCAAACTAAGAATTATGTCCAACGGCAGTCGTTGATGAATAAATGAAGACAGCATCGACGACTGCGACTCTTTTGATATAAGTTCGCTATGATTAGTATCATTTGACTCTACTACCTGAGATAGTTCCTCAAACGAGATATCTGTATCACTCAATTTTTTAAACTGCTAGAACATTCTAATAGGATCCACTAGTAGTTCTTTTTCATCCTCAAGGTCTTTTCCCAGATCTGGAGTCAAAGCAGCCTTATCTTGCTCGGTGTTCTTGATTTTCTTGTAGTACTCCACAAGTCGGTACGTGGCAGCATGCCGACAAACTTCCTGAAGGTCAGACCCTGAAAATCCTTCCGACTTGCTAGCAATCACTCCCAGGTCGACATCATCCTTCAAATCGCAATCGTTGAGTATAATTTTCAGTATCGCCAGTCGATCTTTTTCCTGGGGTAGCGGCACCTCAAACTACAGCGGTAGTCTTCTCAGGATGGCTTCGTCAATGGCGTCTATCCTGTTTGAGGCCGCCAGCACCACGACGTGGTTCAGAGTGTCCGTGGTCAAGCCGTCCCACTGCTGCAAGAAGATCGCCTTCAACGTCGACTCCGTGGCCTGGTCGGCCTCTCCTCTCTGGCTGAGGAAGGAGTCTACTTCATCGATGAAGATGATGCAAGGCTCCAACTTCCTAGCGACTGAGAACAAAGCCGACGCCATCTTCTCTGTCTCTCCCACCCACTTGTTCTTGATGGTCGAAATGTCAAAGTTTATGAAGTGCGCTTGAATTTCGTTGGATAGGGCCTTGGCTATGAGGGTTTTTCCACAACCAGGAGGGCCGTACAGCAAGATACCTTTTGGAGGCATCAAAAGAGGGTCGGGAATGTGTTGGTAGGCGTACCGGATTGGAAAGATCACCTGCTCTTTAATTTTATTGATCAACTCCTCCGAACCTGCTACCTTCTCCCACGACACATCCAGCTTGGAAGGCTCTATAAGCAGCTCCAGGACCTGCATCTCATGGTTCGTGAACTGCCGCATATCTACAGACAGTCCTGTTCCTGGCTGCTTCAGGGCCGGCTGGATTGCGAAAGGCCAGGGGGTGTCCTGCCGAGGCATAAAGTTGAACAGGGCATTTTCCGACGTTCCCGTGATTCCACCTCCTTAGTTGGTATCATCACTGTCTTCGTCCTCCTGTGCAGCATGACCTAGAATTCGCGCGAGGAAGCACCCCATGAGGAGGCCTATAATCCTGTTGGAGTTCAATAACAAGATGGCAACCATGAGCCCGACCAGAACAGATACTGTAAATATACTTGTGCATGTCACCATGACGCTCTGAAAAATTGATGACCAAATGGTTGGCCCAGTTTACGCGTCGTACGCGTATTCGATCTGTTGTTCATCGTCGTCCATTTTGAAGAGTTTTCAGTCCCCGATCAACCTAGCGATTTATTTGTCCAAAACTAATTTCGTGTAAATCAACAACTTCAAAGAGATCCATCACGGAACATTATCGAGAAAGCCTTTTGACCTCTCCATCCGTATCACGATTACGGGGATGGAAACAAGTTACAGATTGTTTTTTATTTCGATAAAAAATGTGATACAGCGAAATGCACGACTACAATCAGGGACGGATGATAAACGACGCAGAATAAGTGAGAAACTGTCAAAAATGTTTTAATAAACAGTAGAAAAAACAAATGGATCAGATGCTTCCTATTTTGCATCATCATTGAAGTATGACAAATAGTTAACCACGTTAATAATCGAATCACATCCTTCGCCTACCTCAAACAAAGCTTGCATTTTTACGCATGTACGCAAAAGATTTTTTTTTACAACTGTTTCGTATCTTCCCTACGGCCTCAGTCACACGGGATAGAAGGCAGAATAATAAAGGTCAGCCTTTCGTGTATCTACGCCGGGATCTCTTATAAGGCAAGAGCCGAGACAAAAATGTTTGAGTTAATGTTGATGCATTGTCAACTTGAGATTAAATGTAAAAAGTGAAGAGAGGCTTTTGGATTTTTTTTTGTTTGGACACGTAGGACTCAATCCAGTCAGAGAGCGCTCAATCCCGTCAGAGAGCGCTCAATCCCGTCAGAGAGCGCTCAATCCCGCCAGAAAGCGCTCAATCCCGTCAGAGAGCGCTCAATCCCGTCAGAGAGCGCTCAATCCCGTCAGAGAGCGCTCAATCCCGTCAGAGAGCGCTCAATCCCGCCAGAGAGCGCTCAATCCCGTCAGAGAGCGCTCAATCCCGTCAGAGAGCGCTCAATCCCGTCAGAGAGCGCTCAATCCCGCCAGAGAGCGCTCGTTCGAGCTTCGGTGCAATCACTGAAAGGAAACATTCAAACCTATGAAGTATTTAACAATTTAAACGCTCCATAAAATCGACATCATATCACATTTTAAGCTTTACTTAATGAAAGAGATAGAAAAAGAATAGAACTTACATGTTTTGATGCATCAAATGGCAAACGCAGGTCTGAGCCCTTCGAGTGGAGCTTGCAACTGCAAGTCAATCTTTTCACTTGCCCATCAGTTTCTTTGTGTATTCAAGTCTCCGTTGGCTTGCGTTCGTGAACGATGGAATCCGTCATTCGAACGGGCTGAAGTCGGGACTATGAGCAGGCCAAAGCTGGTTCGTTCGGCGGCTGATTAGTGGCCCCGAAAATGTGCCCGATGCAAATGCGAGACACTCGTTAGGAGAGTAAACAGGTGCACCATCCTGTTCATAGTAGAATTTCTCTGAACTAACAGCTTGTCAAAATATTTACTTTAGGAGATTGATGTACTTGTTGAAACGAACTGCTACGCAGTCTTCAGCACACTATCGGTACCACTCTGACGCCCACTGCTACGCAGTCTTCAGCCCACTATCGGTACCACTCTGCCGCCCACTGCTACGCAGTCTTCAGCACACTATTGGTACCACTCTGCCACCCACTGTTACGCAGTCTTCAGCACACTATCGGTACCACTCTGCCGCCCACTGCTACGCAGTCTTCAGCACACTATCGGTACCACTCTTCCGCCCACTGCTACGCAGTCTTCATCACACTATCGGTACCACTTTGCCGCCCACTGCTACGCAGTCTTCAGCAAACTATCGGTACCACTCTGCCACCCACTGCTACGCAGTCTTCAGCACACTATCGGTACCACTCTGCCGCCCACTGCTACGCAGTCTTCAGCACACTATCGGTACCACTCTGCCGCCCACGATCGCCGCTCATGCCGTTACCTTGAATGATTGTTTAATGTATGGTGCCTCGTCAAATTCAATGAACATTTCCATTCTCTCAAGCATAGATAATTATGTTTCGGTGTACAACTGTCAAGCCCAGCAACAGATCACAATATGAATATATTAAATGAATTTGCCTTTTTTCCTTTATTCAATTGAGCATTACAAGCTAAAAATCCCACGTTATTTTAGACAACAAAATGTTTTTGGCGTTGTTTTTCTCAGTGAAACGAACGTTGTTCAAAATTGTGGGATAATGGGAATATCAGTGGAACCCGTCATGTTGAGTGACGGGTTTCATCTGGAAACGGTTGTCTCCCATAAACGTTTAGTGGACTATTTTTGCACCATTATTTATTACAGTACATCCATCTTTCACCTTATATGTATCCAT
>SDVV010040607.1:0-10517 GCA_016164225.1 Gammarus roeselii | reverse complement strand
TATGTATATGCACTTGTATATATATATATATATATATATTTTTATAAAGATTAAGGTGTTCGTGCGTATTTTATACCTGCCCCCCAAGTATAATTAGAAGAGGAGAGAAGACTCACAGATTCTGCCACAAGGAGTTACAGAAAGCCCTGCCGAGGCCTCGATCTGTGATGAATGCATCCTCCGCACGCGAGTCCTGAAGGATTCCGCTGAGTGAAGGACCCCAAGTGGTGTATCTAAGATCATTCTGCAATTACCATAGCCAAGCTGATACGAAGCCACTCTGGACAATGTATTGGGTTGAATGTATACCTTGCACTTGGACACAGTATTTTGTTGCAATGTTTGTTGCCAACCTCATCGGGGTGGAGTCTGCGGGGTGCCAACGTTCCATCCCTTGTCGGATCGAGGGGGTGGGGGTGAGGCGGAGTGTCGGAGGCTAGGAATGGTTACTTAAATGGAAGTACAACATGTTTAGCGTAGAAGGCGAGGGCGCTGCGAACATAATTACGTTACCTAAACCAAACCGGTCAGATTGGTTTTATATATTTGTTATTTGGCAATCAGATCTTTTTGAATAATGAACTCTGTTAAATTAGTTAATGATCAATGTCAAGCGTCACTTCTTCACTAATTAGTAATATTCATCTTATAATCAATCATTATTAAATAAAATCAGATAGGAATTCATTTATGTTGATTTCTGCATCCAAACACTTTTCAATAAGCCATCAATGTCCTGCCTTGGTGTTTGTAACATGTCAGTTGTGACCAGTCTCCTAGGTTTGCTTTTTAGCCATGACACATATGCCATTGTCAGAATCCATGTTAGTTGCAGACAAGTCCCTTCCTTACGTTTATGGTCAACCCAGAAGCATACGCGCATAGCTAAAACATCAGCAACAAACACACGGACAAACACAACTGTGTGGGCAAATAGCAGCAAGAGCTGCTGCAGTCATTTGTTGAGTCTCAACAGCCCGGACCATCAGAAGAATGCCAACCATTCGTAATTAATCTCTGGACCAGGAATGAAGCTGTCACAGACACGTAGGATGGATCCTGTAGACGTAGCTTCGTACAAGTACGGCAGTCAGCAGGTAAGGGAACTACGGAAAATATACATGGGCGTACGGCATACAACGCGGAGAAGTACGCAAGCAGTTCGAATGCTGAAGATAGATGGTACGCAGAGGTACGATAGATGGTAGATAAATGTAGAACGAACAAGAAATGCAAGTACGTAGGACAGTACCTACTCGTATGGCAAGCGACGCGTAGATGTTAGCTGGCAGTATGTGTAGAGGAATGGCAGATGAAGAGACAGGAGCACGACTGGAAACGAGTGTTCGTATCTTCCTCGTTACCAAAGGACAAGCAAACAAGTCGCCATTGTTGAACGAAATTGGGTTCGTAACTTCTTATATGCATTTCAGGTTAATGTGTGGGTTATAAATGGCATTACATTCGTCGATGTATGGCGCTAATGCATCTTTAATGGCATTACATTCGTCGGTGTATGGCGCTAATGCATCTTTAATGGCATTACATTCGTCGGTGTATGGCGCTAATGCATCTTTAATGGCATTACATTCGTCGATGTATGGCGCTAATGCATCTTTAATGGCATTACATTCGTCGATATACGGCGCTAATGCATCTTTAATGGCATTACATTCGTCGATGTACGGCGCTAATGCATCTTTAATGGCATTACATTCGTCGATGTACGGCGCTAATGCATCTTTAATGGCATTACATTCGTCGATGTACGGTGATAATGCATCTTTAATGACATTACATTCGTCGATGTATGGCGCTAATGCATCTTTAATGGCATTACATTCGTCGATGTACGGCGCTAATGCATCTTTAATGGCATTACATTCGTCGATGTACGGCGCTAATGCATCTTTAATGGCATTACATTCGTCGATGTACGGCGCTAATGCATCTTTCAAATGTGGCCTCGTTTCCCTTGTATTTTGGCCGACAACGATCATTGTATTGTCTTCTTTATTGTTCAAATTGTTTGCAGCTATTTTCCGCCTACAGGAACCTATCGGCGACTCAGCGCCTGCAGGAGCCTATTAGCGACTTTCCTCCTGCAGGAGCCTATTGGCGACTCACCGCCTGCAATGGCCTACTGACGACTCTCCGCATGCAGAAGCCTATTGGCAACTCACCGCCTGCAGGAGCCTAATGGCGACTCACCGCCTGCAGGAGCCTACTGACGACTCTCCGCATGCAGAAGCCTATTGGCAACTCACCGCCTGCAGGAGCCTACTGACGACTCTCCGCATACAGAAGCCTATTGCCGACTCACCGCCTGCAGGAGCCTACTGACGACTCTCCGCATAAAGAAGCCTATTGGCAACTCTCCGCCTGCAGGAGCCTACTGACGACTCTCAGCATACAGAAGCCTATTGGCGACTCTCCGCCTTCAGGAGCCTATTAGCGACTCTCCGCCTGCAGGAGCCTATTAGCAACTCGTAGAGAGGGGCCGCGCTATGCTATATGAATTTGCATTGAGGCTCCTCATTGGCCGATTAGCTGAGGTTGTCAACACCTTAAACCTTGAATCAAAATACATGTGGCGATGCATGCATGCCGAGTCATACATAGACATGCGAGACTGTGATAAGAGCGGTGAAGTTGAAAGCTATACTTGTGGCGTATGATCATGATGAACTACGTTGAGAAGTATAATTTTGTAAATATATATGAGACAAAATGAGGTGATATCGACAATTTTATCAGCCAGCAGATGTTTTGTTGAATTATATGTTATCAATCATTTTGCCTATATTAAAAAACATCGCTTTTGATCACAAGTTGAATTAAAATAAGAACTTGTATCTACAACCCGTGATTGTCAAAAGAACGCTTCGAATGTCACCGAACAGCTCATCAAGAAATAACCAGAATTTTTTTCACATTCATCAAATAAACACATTTTCCTCAATAAAGCAATACAAAGTTATTTGAATGTGTTCCAACATCATGTCCAAATACCTTGCCCAAACACATCTATCGCCAAATTTGGTTTATTTAGTTTTAATAGAACCATTATGTTCTTCAGAGTAAGAAAGAACTCCCCGGATCCCTTTTAAAGAGGCCCTATATAAAGCAATCAATAGGACCAGGCGAGAAGCTGGCCGAATACAGCAGAGTGATATAACTCAGGCTTCGCCCATCTAACGCAATTCCTATGCGAATAATGAAGCATTTATCATATTTTGCGCCTCGGCTCTTCCGTTAGGGATCTGCTTCACGGGTCGGCCCATTTATATAGTTTTTAATTTGTTTTCAGGGCAGTAAAACGAGGAGCTCCTCCAACAGACCCTGCCTCAGGTATGCTGACCATCTCAATGGAGGTCGACTAACATGGTCATCAAATGTAATTGAATTATATTCAAGATACTTTCTGGTCAGAACTCACGCATTCAAGATGACAAACAAAATTATGTAAATGTGTATTAGCTATATATGGATTTAATAAATAGAGACCATCGAAACGATATAGTGATTGCTAGACAGATTTAATATCCGGTAACTTTTGGTAATTTAATTCAAATTCAAAATAACTGAATATTTTACAGGTAAACCACTCATCACAGGTATACCATTCATTGTTGGTATACCATCCATTACAGGTATTCCACTCATTGTAGGAATATCGGTCATACAATGTATACCACTTGTTACAGGTATACCACTCACTACTGGAATACCACTCATTACATGCACACCACTCACTGCAAGTATACCACTTATTTCACGTATACCACTCATTGCAGGAATATCGGTCATTAGAGGTATATCACTAATTACAGGTATAGCACTCTTTACAGGTATACAACTTCTTACAAGTATCGTTCATTACAGGTATACCCGTCATTACTGGTATACCTGTCATCACAGGTATACCCGTCATTACAGGTATACCACTCATTAAAGGTATAACACTCATTAAATGTATACCGTTCATTTCAAGTATACCACTCATCACAGATATACCGTTCATTACAGGTATACTACTCATTACAGGCATACCACTTATCACAGGTATACCGCTCATCACAGGTATACCCGTCATTACAGGTATACCACTCATTACAGGTATAATACTATCCATCACGCGTTCATTTATCACTTGGTGGCCAATAAACTCGGTCCATCTCAACGTGTTTTAATTTGTTCCTTTTACAATCACAGCATCCAGACTAACAATAAATCAGATCGGTTATTGGATTGGAGAGTTCAAAAATTTTACTTTCGCAAGCCTCGTCAATAAAAGAGATCTTGAACCTTAACGAAATATTCTTAAGCCGAATAAATAAGTTCATTCCATAAAAGAACCGCTTATTTATGCTTCTCCACGGCATGACGACTATGTGATATGCTGCTATGCATAAATCACGTCTATATGCTTCTCTTCGCCTCTATGCCCATGGCATGGCGACTATGAGATATGCTGCTATGCAAGAATCACAGCTCTTTGCCTTTCTTCTTCTCTATGCCCACGGCATAACTACTATGTGATATGCTGCAATGCATGGATCACAATCTATGCCTCTCTTCTCCTCCATGCCCGCGTCATAACTACAATGTGATATGCTGCTATGTCTAAAACTCTCTACTCCTCCCACGGTATGGCTACTATGTAATGTGCTGCTATGCATGAATCACAGCAATTCGACTTTCTACTCCTCTATACCCACGACATAACTACTATGTGATTTGCTGATATGCATCGACCACAGGTCTATGCCTCTCTACTTCTCATGCGGCATGGCCACTATAATAATAATAATATTAATAAAAATAATTATATTTATTGAGGCACTCGATAGTACAATAATGGTTACAAGATATTACAAGTTCAACCTGAAAAATATTCCTACCAAATATTTCGTCCAAAAAAACACACGAGAAGACAGATAAGGATTGAAATACACGACGACAAATAATTGATTAAGTTCGAGACAAGCGTGCTTAGAATACCTTTCATGTTTCTTTCCCACAAGAGTATGCGTACAAACAACAATGATGGGCAGGGTTAGTATAGAGCCACCTATGAGTGAACATTCTCGGGGTGGCGTCTCAACTCTACAGCCACCGCTTATAATAGGCCCACAACCTAGAAATGGAGTTGTGTTTACTGCTTGAGCGGGATCTTCTCGCACAAACAGTATTCTGTTCCATCTTTCTTTGAGTGGAGATAGTTCGTATCCCTCACTGTTACATACTGCCTCCAGGAAGATATTATTCGAGTATTCAATTCTTTCCTGGAGGTTGAATGCACTTTTTCTTGCTAGTACCTCCAGCTAATCAGCCTAACATTCTGCCAATACTAGGCTAGCACTCGTTCTTCTTGGAACACCCACCAGTCTCCTGAATATGTCATTGTATGCTACTCGCAGTTTGCTCAAAGTAACCCCTCGTAAATTTACACCGCAATGAGTTACAGCATATAGGATAACAGTACGTTTTGCGAAGGTGCAGCTTAACATCCGGTGTAGAAGAGTTGAATTTTCTTATTATTTGGTTGCCATCCGCATTTAACTTCCGCTGTTGTTTAGAGATATCGTCATTATCACACCGGTTATATGTTATAAAATGCCCCAAGTAAGGGAAACTGTCCAGCTACTCAAGCGGGGTCCCTCTAACAATACCATCCGTTCTGTACTGGAACCTCTGGTAGGGTGGTTTCACTGGCATATACACTGATTTACTAGTATTGTACTCGATGTCTAGTTTCGCGGCCTCAGTCTCGCATATACCTACCATCGTCAGAAGAGCATCGGCATGAAGAGCATATCAGCATCGTCTGAAGAGCATACTATGTGATACGCTGCTATGCCTGAATCACAGCTGTATGCCTCTCTACTCTTCTATGCCCACGGCAAGGCGACTATGTGATAAGCTGCTGTGCATGAATCACAGTGCCTCTCTATACCTCAATGCTTATGGGATGGGTACTATGTGAAATGCTGCTATTCATGGATCACAGCTATATCAGAACTCAATGGATACCTATCACCTGCATGGTTGTTAGATGCTGTTTCCCAGTTTCGTTGCTACACACTTCATGCTTACTAGATGATCGTGTGTTTCCCACACACTTCATGCTTACTAGATGATCGTGTGTTTCCCACACACTTCATACTTACTAGATGATCGTGTGTTTCCCACACACTTCATACTTACTAGATGATCGTGTGTTTCCCACACACTTCATGCTTACTAGATGATCGGTTACTGCTTACATGACTATTAACTGTACTCATGCCTGGCTATACTGTAGATGTATGAGTCCCTTCTTCATAGCAACAAATAATGCATGACCGTACTATATTTATTAATCATTGCTGCATAGCTTCTAATTGAACGATTGCATGGTCGTGCTGGACATGAGCATAGCTGCTTCATAGCAACTAATTCATAGCTGTGTGGATAACTGCATCATAGCTACTGTCTATCTATGATAGATGCACGGAACCCTGATGCATAGCTACTTCTCATAATACATAACTGTATTAGATTCTGTGAATGAGCTCCCGCTTCATAGCTACTAATTGCAAGGCACGGACACAGCTGCAGTGCTTCCATTGCATGGCTGTACAATTGATGTATGGATCCCAGGTGCATTGCTACTTTAGATGCATGGGTCCCGGCTGCACGCCTACTAGATATTTCAGTACCCGCTACATGTATGAGTTTGTTGTCCGTGGAACAGTTCAAGCCGAGGAACGACGGGCTACGAGTCATCAATTTATTACAAATAGTTTGCATTTCTGCCAACTGGTGTATCTGTGCCAACTGGTGTATCTGTGCCAACTGGTGTATCTGTGCCAACTGGTGTATCTGTGCCAACTGGTGTATCTGTGCCAACTGGTGTATCTGTGCCAACTGGTGTATCTGCACCAACTGGTGTATATGTGCCAACTGGTGTATCTGCATCAACTGGTGTATATGTGCCAACTGGTGTATCTGCACCAACTGGTGTATCTCTGCCAACTGGTGTACTTGTGACACCTGGTCAGTATACGTAGATAGTATTTGTATTCGACACGACAACAGCAACAGCTGCCAACAGTTCTTGCTACGTGACCGTAGTAGGTAGCAAATGGCTGCTTGCTGCACATATTTTCTCTGCAACCCTTAACCTAAATCTGCAATGTTGATAGCTGATTGGCTCCCAGTGGCTAGCTTCTTGTCAATTAGCTACAAGCAGATGGGCCACTATCAATAGCTTCTTGTCAATCAGTTACAAGCTGATTGGTGGCCAGTCGCTAGCTTCTTGGCAACTAGCTACAAGCTGATTGACCACGATAGCAACGTGTATACTAACTGCATCACTTCTAGCTGCTTGTTTAGTGAGTTCAAGTAGAATTTTGGCGGTCTGCATGTCGATCATCTCGAGGGTTAAAGGAGCCGACGAAAGCTCCTCTATAAACCTTGGCTAGGAATCTAGCTGGACAGCAATAAAACGGTCGAGCTCTAAACCCCGGACCACTGATGGCGGACTAAATGGACCAGTCCACCAAGCAGATCTGGCAACGCTGAGGACGGTTGCAGTTGACGACCTTTTGTACTTACTTTGAAAGATCTTTGAGACGTAAAATTTGGGCAATGATTGCAGTGTAGAGCTCATCGATTCGGAGTTTGTTGGATGTTGAAAAATAAGATGAAGCATTTAGAATTAAGGGCTGAAAAGCGTAACTGCAACCTCGCCGTTTTTCGGGAAGAGGCGCTTGTCACGGACGAGTAGTGGGAGTAATCGCAGACACATAGCCAAAGCTGGCTCGAAGGCAGTCACGAAGAATAACATTGGGGGAGGTAGATTTATGAAGAGGGGAGGAGGGTTGCATTGCGGAACGAAATGTTAGATGGGAGCATAATTTTGAGCTACGTAACTTTTTTCCCTTGGTGACCGTTACAGCCAACCTTCCTCGCCAGGAATTGACTCACAAAAGCAGTGTTGTCAATTGCTGAGCCTTCCGACATGCAGAGGGTGCATGCAGATTCTCGCCATCACATGCGTGACGTGTTTATCGCATTCGTGACGTGTCCAACGGCCAGACTCACGTCACGAGCCCGAGGAACTTCCAGGGTTGATCAATGTTTGCTAGCTCCTTCTCGGGCATTTTATTTACATGATCGCAAATTTAACTGTTCTAATTTTTAAAAATATATCGATTGCTATTGAGAAATGATTATTATTTATTGTCAGTAACTTTATGAAACTGTGTAGCTGATTAGTGCTTTCTCGTGTAATTTTGTAAAAAACTACTACGCTGCGAGCAGGGTTCGAACCTGCGCGGGCACAGCCCATTGGATTTCAAGTCCAACTCCTTAACCACTCGGACATCACAGCTTGGAACAATGGACGCCATTGTAATTCTGAGAAGCACAATATGAAGTGAAAATTATAGAATGAAACGTTCTTATTTTGTTTTACTTGTGTTGTAAACTTAAGTTTACACGGAGATAAAAATTAATGAATTATTGCAGCTGGCATCTATTTTTTAAACTCATATATCTGTATATTTCGATCTTTGTAAGCTGTGATGTCCGAGTGGTTAAGGAGTTGGACTTGAAATCCAATGGGCTCTGCCCGCGCAGGTTCGAACCCTGCTCGCAGCGAAAGATTTTGCAGCTTATTGATGTACATGGTATGTTATCGAAACCGCAAAGACCGGGACATATGATGTCGGGAATTAATGTGCTATGTACACAAATTTGTAAAAAACCCTTACGTGTACGATTCTAATGCTTTTATGTACGATTTTATGGCGTTTAAAAGTTGACTATAGTAATTGTACCGACGATTTTTTGACATTATGTTCTTGCCGTGATATATTCTTGCTCAGGGCCATTAATCATATATTGTCAGACAAGAAACATTACATTTAGCAGCAAGCAGTTGAGCAGCCGAAACAACGACGTTCGCCAGTTAAGGTTTGCTCTTCACTCTTAATTTGTTCGTGAAAATCGTATATACATGATAATAATCATAATGATAATGAAAACCATAATAATAATATTATTAATAAAAATAATAATAATAATAATGATAATAATAACGATAATAATAATAATTTTAATAATAATAGTATTGATAATAATAATAATACTAATAATAATAATAACTATAATAATGATAATAATAATATTAATATTACTAATATTATTAATAATAAAAATATCATTATTATTAATGATCTTCATCGAAGCACTCAATGGTACAATACTGATTAAGAGAAACAAGTTGAACAAAGCATTCCTACCAATACATCCAAATTTCGATCCATAGTCTGGAACTGCAGCTCCAACAAGTGACTTGAAAGTTATATTTGTACTGATATTTTACAGTTGTCAGAGCACGGCATAAGTAATTTACGTGACAGTGTGTGCTAGCTGAGCAGCATAGTGTTCGGGCCTAGCACATACAATATAAAGTACAAGACCTTAGATTTTAGAACTTCAAAGCTTGCCAGATGTGTTTGTCTGTACAGGCCTCACAACACATACACTTCAGCGCTTTACTACTCGCCGTAATTCAGGTGACCTGCATGCAATGTTTCCAGCTGCCTGCTCAGGAGTAAAATCATCCTGAATTGCTAAATGATTTTCGTTAGTGGAAAAGCGTGCGTTCGAGCAAACGCTCGACAAGACGCTTCAAGACCTAGTATGGCCTTGAAGGAGGAAGACTCAAGTCTTCAACCAACCGCTGTCAAGCCGAGGAGAGGTTTTTCTACTTTAAACCTCCCAGACACGAACAACCTCACCACTCCTCCTCAGGACAAATAGGCTTAAAACCTTAAAATATTGTGCCTGGGATATTGATCAGCGCTGCACTAAATTATGTGCAGTAAGTCTTGTTTCAGTTAGCATAGTTGTTTAGGGGCTGCCACGTAGGTCAGAGATACCATCTCCGGTTGAGTTGGTCTTTCGACCATGCTTACGTGTGAAGGATAATTGGTCGATTATTTATGAAGTGTAAGGTCGTGAAGCGACTGGCTGCCCTAACAAGCCGGACTCCCTTTCGCAGCGCCAGGCTAGTGTTTTGAGGTTACACTAAGGAGGCAGTGAAGACTAACAATGAATGTATAACAAAAACAGTATAAACAAGGAGAAGGAAAGGATAGAGGACCATGTCTCCGAGGCGCTAGCAAACATCATGCCCTCATAAACAATGCAGTCATGGTATTTCTTAGTTCATGACAGGAACGGCGGAGCTTGTCAAACCGAAGGGTATCACAGAAACGTGTGCGGTCAATTACTTCCATCTTGTTTTAGTGCTGGGTAGACTTGAGTCATGAAGAACATAATGGATGGTGGTAGGTAGAGGTGAACTCCATGCACCATGCACCATGCTCCATGCACCATGCACCATGCACCATGCACCATGCACCATGCACCATGCACCATGCACCATGCACCATGCACCATGCACCATGCACCATGCACCATGCACCATGCACCATGCACCATGCACCATGCACCATGCA
>SDVV010040606.1:0-10517 GCA_016164225.1 Gammarus roeselii | reverse complement strand
AAGAACACAAATGCAATAGCATGACCTAAAGTGTGTCACGTCTTTCATGCCACAATGCGGGATCATTCGTTTCAGCAAAACAAAGTAACTTCTTGGCATCAGAGACCTTGAACACATCGTCAAAGACAAGTTCGAGACGCTAATATGAACAATAGCAATATCATATCATTTTAAAAGTTATACCAACTTAAAGCAATCAAAAAAATATAAAATACTAGTCGAGGTGTATGGCCGAAAACATAGCTTATCTGCACCGGCATCAAAAATAATTCATTCATCATAACTTGAAAATGCTGAGGATTGTTATTGTTTTTAATATTGAAACAAAATGTGGCAGAAACAAAAATACAAAGAATCAGACAAATTTTAAACTTCGTTATTATTTAATCACAATTAATTTGCAGCTCCCTATACCAATACTAACACCAGAACACTGCAACAAGAAACCTAGGTGCCACTGAAAATGTGATCTCTCCTGCTGTATCATTAGTCTTATGTTAAACGACACGTCAAAAAACCTCATCACTGAAAATGTGACCTTCCCCGCACTGTATCAGCACTCTTTTGTTAAACGACACGTCAAGAAACTTTGGTTCCACAGAAAATGTGACCTTCCCCGCTCTGTATCATGTCTTATGTTGAACGACACGTCAAGAAACCTTACCACTGAAAATGTGACCATCCCCGCCCTATATCAATCTTATGTTGGACGACACGTCTTGTTATACACACTGATTCCAACATTCACAAAGCTATCTAAACATTAGGCAGTAGAGAGCTTAGGTAACACAGATGGTGTGCGAGCGTCGGTGTTGGGCAAGATAGTGTAGCGGGATAATCGTGCCAAATGCTTTGGCCGATTTGTAGGAAAAGAATTTGGACAAGACAATGAGAAATGTACCTAGATGAAATAGTTTTAAAACACTGTACAGTTCATCTATACAATATACGGGCGTTCACTTAGATAACCTCGCGCTTCTCTGCCTCCACAGCAGAGGATAGCAATGTATATAAGTATGTACATACTCGAAGTAATTACGCCGTATTTCTTTAACTACTGCTTGAAGTGCACGATTAAATACGAGTGACCAGCGCCACTAATGCGCAGTGTAGGTCAATATACAGTAGCCATGGAGTTACAGTTACCATCATGGTCTTCTGAACCAATATACAGTAGCCATGGAGTTACAGTTACCATCGTGGTCTTCACAACCAAACGCTACAGTAGCCATGGATTTAGTTACCATCATGGTCTTCAGAACCAATATACAGTAGCCATGGAGTTACAGTTACCATCATGGTCTTCAGAACCAATATTCAGTAGCCATGGAGTTACAGTCACCATCATGGTCTTCAGAACAAACACTACAGTAGCCATGGAGTTACAGTTGCCATCATGGTCTTCAGAACCAATATACGGTAGCCATATAGTTACAGTTACCATCATGGTCTTCAGAACCAAACACTACAGTAGCTATGGAGTTACAGTTACCATCATGGTCTTCAGAACCAAACACTACAGTAGCTATGGAGTTACAGTTACCATCATGGTCTTCAGAACCAAACACAACAGGCCATGGAGTTACAGCTACCATCATGGTCTTCGGAACCAAACACAACAGTAGCCATGGAGTTACAGCTACCATCATGGTCTCAAGAACCAATATACGGTGGCAATGGAGTTACAGTTACCATCATGGTCTTCAGAACCAAACACTATACAGAGAGAGAAAATAGCTTACAAAACTTCGTCCGCATACGGTTGCAAATTGGGCGACATGGTATTCGGCACCGGGTTAAGGGGTACTGCCTAAGTACTTCAACCATGCTAGCACTTCTATTTAAACTGCGTGTCAGATGTAAATGACTCCTGCTATCAGTTTTGTTTTCTTAAATTTAGGATATTTATCGGTACCCCAGAACACCTTGACCAGGTTCGTGTTGTAGCCACCATACCCAACGATCGCATAACCTCAGAAGACGCATGCAGATCATTCTTCTTTCGGATCAGCTCATCAGAAAAGTCTTACGAGCAGGGTTCCATGAAGGTAAACATCATATTTGTTTCTTATCAAGAAGTTGTTGGTGTACCAGCTCATATTTCTATTTTGTAGTATAGGTGAATAAGAAGTCAACTGGAACGATTTCAGCAAGTAGGGCATGAGTTTTTGATGGCAGCTGATAATATTATCAATAGAAAAAACATCGTTAATTTACAGAGGATTGTTAGCAAGGTGGGGAAGGAGCCAAGGAATACAGAATCATCTCAAAGCCTCGAACAGACGCCACAGTGGCGGAGGGACACAAACAGGAGGTAATACGACGAAGTGGATGACTTTGTCGCAAACAATGGCTACGAGCTTAGAGGAAACAATAAGAGCCACTCAGAAGTTGACAATTAGTAGAAATGCACAAGGACATAGACAATCGATGATACTATTCACCAAACTCTCAAGAGGGAGAACTTCGGAACGAACAGGGCGGTTTTTGAATTTAAGAAGTAGAACCCAATATAATTTTCAAGTTTTTACCAAACTGCAATGAGTAGTTGTTTTTGAGCAATCAAATGAAGTTTATAACATAATACGCATCACCAACTAGTCTAATCTAAATCTGATTCTGTTTCTTTTCAGAATCTTTAGAAAGCGAGAAACATTTCAGATTTTTTCCA
This sequence comes from Gammarus roeselii, assembly GCA_016164225.1. Taxonomy (NCBI): domain Eukaryota; kingdom Metazoa; phylum Arthropoda; class Malacostraca; order Amphipoda; family Gammaridae; genus Gammarus; species Gammarus roeselii. The sequence continues at coordinate 7,846 of SDVV010040606.1, read as the reverse complement.
TATATCCTCAAACTCAAACAGCCATCTGATGAAAAGTGAAAACTTACAGCAATAAACTCAACACATCAACATCCCTATAAATATTTTAGGAAATCAATCTGCGTGTCTAAAGAGAATTGGATTTTACGCTAATTTTAACCCATCTGCATTATTTAGAACTCAAGTAAAACGTTGCCAACGTATGCGAAACATTATTTTTCACTATTCAGGTTTTGACCTCAGCCTCCGTAACAACCCAACGGTGGTCTAAAAAATGTTTCAAATCTATTCCTCCTGTCTTAACCTTCACATTCGTGACGTCACAATTGTGGTCTTGAAAACAGTAGGTGAAAAGGAAATTAATTTCTTGCAAAGTTCAAATCTTGATACGTAATATTTTTTGTTCTTTTATTTGACAATTTTGTCTATGATGCTACGGTTCGATTGGTAGGTGTAGTAGGCAACACTGAAATAAGCTGAATTCATAATTCCAGAAGAGGCTTCTCACGTAGACAGTTAAATCACGTCTCCTATCTTCATTTATTTCCCGCGAAGTTTAGGTAAAGGTGAAAGCTATAGCCCATAGACTTTTTTTCGGTACAGAGACACTGGGTAGCAGGTTTGGTAACCTAGACACGTAACCTAACGTATATATTTAATCTACAAGGAGTTCATTGACAAGGGTCGTTTGAGCGCATAGTTACAAGTATTATGTTTAGGCTACTACTACTTAAGACAGCAGCCATGCAGACATGCCATTCATGACTTCTTGTACAAAAGAAGCCACACTGCCGACCGGATTTAAGAGAATGCAAGATTAGATAAAAGTAACACGGGTGACGAATAGAAAACAACATATACGTTTTGATGCAGGAGAATATTTTTCTGAGGGCTGCCGTAGAGAACTGCCCACTTTGTTTGATAGAAAAAATTAAGAGTTTTAGTTAGACGAGACTCAGGCCTACGCACTGGTCTGTGTAGGGGGCAAGATACTGAATCCATAGACATTTCTCGAATACTGTATTAGAGTTTCAACAGATAAATTTGAAGCAATGTGACTGTTAAAAGTATCTAGATACAGTTTCTTGCCCAGCACTGGTATTGGTTTATGCAGTTAAAACAAAGTTACCGTATAATCACATAGCTGCATACACACGATAGCATCGGTGCTCAAGACTGATCATGGACAGGTGCCAAAGAAGGATTGTAACACCTAATCTTCAAAGATGCAAACAAATAGAACTATTCCACCAGGTACGCATCTCGAAAGACTGGAGTAATAAGGTTTGATACTTGGAAACAGCTTTTCAATTTGTTCCGTAAATTGCTTGCTAATCAGAACATGATCATTAAAGTTTTCGGTACGTCTACAACGAGTCTTCTTTCACTTCCATGCCTTGTAAGACCCCAGCACTGACCTTGCAGCTCGGACATGTTCAGTGTTACCAATATTTTGTATCTAAAGACATTTTTTTCATTACTTCGTTAAATATCTGCAATACTCACTCTATCTTAGCGAACACTGGACTTGTCCCAAAATACATCTTCTCCAACACGTAACTTTCGCATCGTTATGATGAGGCAAGGCTGCCAAGACAATGCTCCTGCTACACATATCAAGAAAATGACTGACAAATAATCAAATAATAAAATTAAGTGTGGTAAACAATTACCTATCTTTGGTACATAATTACCAAGTTGAAGTAAATACCTACAATTTCAAGTAAATAACCAATTTGTGGTAAGTAACTACAAAGTTTCGAGAAATATCAATTGGAGTCAAGGGTATTAGTTGTACCATGAATCCGAAAGTACATGATCAGGAGTCCTAAAGCATAGGAGCAGTTATCCTGCACAGAAGCTCGAGTCCAGCACTTGTGAAGTAAAGCAGGCAGCAGTGCTGGTCAGGATTGGGCAGTGCTACAGAGCAAAGACTCGCGCCACACAACAAAGGTCCGTGAGGGAGGCGACAACGGTTACAATGAAGCAACTACAGGGTTAGTTAGTTACACGCAGACCTGGCCTAAGTACAGTAAGTAAGAACAGTTGCAGAGTTTTGGTCGAATATTTGCATCAAAGAAAAGGGGATTGATGCAAAATGTATTTAGAAACGTGTTCCGCCTACGGCTCAGTAAGGAACACTTGCACGCACTAGATAGGAATGGCACCACCACGAGCCAAGAAGACCTCGTCCAGAGCGAGGACAAAAGAAGCCCACGAGTGAAGTGTCTAACAGGAGGACACCCTTTCTAGGCAAACGGTAACTAATCGTGTAACGGGAGGACACCTGTAGCCGGGCAAACAGTAACGAAATACTTTTTCCATTAGTCTGTCCGAGTTTGTGGCAGTAGATTCGACCAAAAATACTCTGAAGATGCATTTAGATACTGCGTTTTCTGCCGGTTCTGTAGGATACCCTACACGAGAAGATCTAGAAGAGGAGTAAGCTAGCACAAGGGGGCGATAGGCGGCGCTAGAGCAGGGCGCACTTGCGGTGTCTTCTCTTGACGGGCTCCGGTCGCAGCACCGCCCGCACCGCCTCGTCGAACACCTGCGGCACAGGGCTGGCTTAAGAGGACGCTCAAGTAACCAAGGAGACGAGCATTTGTTTAGTAACGTAAAATCCAGTAATGATAGGTGGACTAGTGATGACGCATGGGCCAAGGATGACGCATGGGCCAAGGATGACGCATGGGCCAAGGATGACGCAAGGCCCAATGATGACGCATGGGCCAATGATGACGCATGGGCCAGCGATGACGCATGGGCCAGAGATGACGCATGGGTCAGTGATGATGTATCGGCCAAAACAAAAATTTAAATATAAAATAAAATAGAGTAGAAATGTGTTTATTAGCTTAGCACATTGCTACTACCGTCATCGTAGTTTATAATGAGCCATCAAGATTCTTAAAAAAAGTACATGTACAAAGGTAGATAAATGGCTGTTCAACTCGGAATATGATATAAATGAAAGAAGAACATTTACAATGAATGTTACAGAAGACTATGTTTAGTACAGATCAAAGACTGGTTGTAGAACTTCAAAGTCGAAGTTGTTCAGCAGCGGGAAAAAAAAAGAGATCGCAAAAATCATGGAAATGAGCTTGAGCCGAATAATTCCGGCCGGGGGTAAAACAGTGAAACTGTCGGGCCCTGCTGCTGACAACAGATCCTTGGACCGCACTCATGACCCAGAGTGTGTGTTGCGAGGTTACCGGCCGGACCCTTTAGCACAAAAGGGCTGTTGTTTGAGTGTGAACAAATGAAGGTGTGAGGTGCGCCTTGCTGTCGGCTACCCCCCTTTCTGGAGAATTCGGCGTAGTGTCTGTATCTTAAAGAGTTGAGACCAGTGGGGGTGGGGTTGAGACCAGTGGGGGTGGGGCTGAGACAAGCTTATATGATGTTGCTTTTGATTTTGAATGTAAAAATGGGTGGAGTAGGTAGTAAGGAAGATGAATACAAACATACTGGTAGAGATGAAATGTTTCTAGATGATCGAGTACAGGTGGCAGACTTGAAGAAAGTGTGTAAACATGTGTCCACAAATTGAAGGGTGTGCGATAGGAGGAATTGTTGTGTTGTGTAGGTAGATGTAAAGTATTTAGATTTGTTTGAGGTAAGGAAATGCGGATTGAATAACTAAACCTAATTGAATGAAGAGATATTAGAGGAAGTAATGCGTGTTGTAACTGGCTTGCATGAGGCCAAGGGAGGAGGAATCATGAATGTTCACGTTAGCTATCGAGTTAATGAGACATCTAAGGTGTTAGGGGCACTGAAGAGTGAGAATTACTGCCAACTATGAGTATGGAAACGAAGATAGTTACCATGAGAGCGATTGTTCCAAAAATTGTGGTTGGTGCAAGGAGGTCAGTTTTTGGAGCCGCTGAAAGAAGACTGTGTTGGAGATGGCGTGTTTCTGTAGCATTGTGGGAGTTAGCAAATTGAAGAGTGTGACAATGAGAACGGATGTGAAAACAGTTCTTGACTAAAACCAATTGTTCCAAAATTATGTGGGCGTGTGATGAAAATGGAGATTGGTGGAAGAAGGCAATGAACATCAAGGAATAAAAAAAGTTTAGCGACAAACGCGCTGATGGACGTATGGAGTGAAGAGCGCATTGAATTGCAGAGGTTTCCCTGTGAAGGTGGCAAGAGAGCATGCTAGACGTGAGAGTGAGGAGTAAAGAAACGGTAGTGAATGAATGAGTTGATGCAACCCAAAGAGCTTTCTAAAATTTGACTGGCCCATTGTGGGATCGTCGACGGTCTGGTTGCGGGAGGATCTCTTATGTCAGGATACAAACGAAGTTGTGTGGGGGTAGAAGAAAAGTTCGGTCATGTTGTGGCAATTTACCAACAAAAGATCTCATGACCCTAAGAAGGTGTGGAGGGTACTGTGCTGCCCTAACCACTCACCTGTTTGAGGCCTCGCTGTGTTAGAGCGCTGCACTCCATGTACCGCACTGCCCTAATTTTGCTGGAGAGTTTGACGGCGGCCTCGCGCTTCACGGGAGACTGTCCATTGTCCGATAAGAGGGACAGGGTCTCTTTATCTTCCCGCAGGTCCATTTTAGTTCCTGAAACCAATGCACACAATAGCTAGCTAATGATGTAAGTATTACGCAAATAACGAATGATTCAGTTTATAAATATAGCTATTCTTACAAGCTAATATACAAAGGATTAAATTAGAAGATCCAAAATTACCTTTAGTAAACTTACAACCTTTCTTACACGCTGAACATTGAATCTAAACATTCTTCCTCTGAGCAAAACATTCAGAACAATAACTATGTAGACCATCGAAATGCTTTAGAAAAGACTGGTTGGTGACTGCATCCGACTAGTCAGCCATTGAAATGGTACTGTGTAACCAAACAATAGATGCCCACATGCTCAATATGATATATTATAAGTTAACCAAGGATGGAGGTGGCCAGCAACTACTATGCTGAAATTGCCAAAAGTACAATCAATCAACTAGGTTTTAATCACCTAAAAATACGGCACAGTTTGAGTAACATGATGAAGGTGTTTATCATGTATCTGTCTGGTGCATAAGGGTAACTAGCATATACTAATCTAACTCATGATGACGGACGTTAACATAGCAACGAGTGATCATGAATTTATCAACTTGGGAGTTTCAAGAATTTCACTTCAGGTACTTGGAATGGTGTGCCTCCAACACATACTGAAAGGAAAAAATATGAAACTGAAGGCTAAATGAAAATATGCAATGCCTAACAGGACCTGACCAGTATCTGTAGGATCATGAGGACCTAACTCAGAGTTGAACTCAACCCATTAAAAACCTTACGTACAGTTAGCAACGGAATCAGAAAGCTTGCTTCTTTCTTGTAGCTGGTGTGCTATGACGTGAGGCTATCTATGGATAAAATCACAGCTTCCAGACAGAACCAGCATTTTGGAAGGAAAAATAAAGATGCCAGGCAACAAGACTCACCAACTAGAATCATGGGTGCATCTGGACAGTGGTGTTTGATTTCAGGATACCACTTGGAGGTGACATTCTCAAATGAGGATGGGGACACAACGCTAAAGCATATCAGGAACACATCAGTCTGGGGAGCAAAATGGAATACATCAACATCCTAAAGATGCATGATTGGTGACTATTTAATTAACCAATTATTTGAATATAAATGAATTACTATAGCAAAATGATATAGACCAATAAAAATTTGGTCTGGAAATATACATACAGATATTCACTAGGCCAAATCCCAAAGAACATATGGTGGCTGACGTTAAGGCCCCCCTCACAGACGCCTCGTGCACTCACGCGCTAACAGGATAAATTTCAACTCGCTCAAGCTGTGTTGGTCTATTTTTCACAATATGAAAGGCAACAGATTTTATTGAAGCTGTTTTAATGAGCTCACTCTCCCTCTATGAATACTTTTCCAAGAGTTGGTTAAGACAGAAACTGTCCCAGAGGTCTGAAGTAAATTTTTATTTATTTCAATATTCATGGCACGATCTCGCGCCAATCCTTTGAACTACAGACCTGAAAGTGTAGCGTTAGTTTTCTGCAAATCAATGGAATTAATTGTGCCCAGCAACAATATTTTGACATGTCACCAATTGCTATAGTAGCTATTTAAAATAACCATAGCACTGAGGATCCACTTCAGATATTGTCATGTTTGTCATGGCCATTCTGAGATAGAAATGTCTTAAAGCACTCACCTGTGGGTAGGAAAGGGGTCTCAGTCTATCATAATCTTCTTGTCCTGCTGTGTCCCACAACCCTAAACTCACAGGTATGCCGTCCACCACCATAGGGGCTGAGTAATTGTCAAACCTGGAAGATATAAAATAAATGGTGACTTGAAAAACTTGACCATAAGGGTACACTTGAAAAAACAATTACCTGTGGAGTCAATTGTGGTGAGTGAATTATTGGCCTAGTGGTAATGATATTATAGGCGTTATGTATAAATTCAGGCAATTATACACCCAATCGTTTAATATTGCAAGCAATTGCCTGCACAATCTATGCTTGTTCAAGTATCAGAACTTGAATATAGATAATGTAGCTTGGGCATCCATAGGTCCTAATTTGAGCTCAATACAAACATTAACTAGGTAGCTACCAGGCTGAGAATGGCAGGCTTACCAAAGTTTCACTTTGTATGTAAGGCTCTTGTATTTTACTAATAAAAATGAAAATTATGTAACTAGGAGGCAATGATTACTAGCTAGTTACTAAACAAAGTGTACATGACAGTACCATGACCTACATTGATGAGCATGTGGACCAAGATTGGTATCTACTAATCTAGGTGTGTTTAGGAAAATACTATCTTACTTAAAACACTAATGTGATGACAAGAGAAGAAAATGCTGTAAATTTACAAGATATTTAGGTAAATACATCATTGCTTATGAGTTGTGTTTAGTTGACTAAGAATCCTAAGCCTAAAACTTGTGTCAGCCAAGGTAGCACTACAATATTACTTAATAGCTATATGAGAAAAATCAGAATGTCTAAATTCAATGCATAGCAACCATTAATAATTTTATGATAGCTATTAAATATCCTTCTTATTCCTGTTACTGTTTGTTATAGCTATAGCTTGGTGGCTTTATCTAACTACACAATTATTCCCATATTGACTGAAATATGTAGCTAAGTGCAATTAGCTAGCCATAAGCAAATATGTAGCTTCATACACAGATTTTCATACATTGCTACACGAGTTGAATCAAGCTCTGAATAGCCAGTACTGAACAACGACAGAGAATTGTAGAGATGAATCAGCAGAAAATGGCTGCTTGTAAGAGCTAGGGCATAAATAATTTTTTGAGTAGTTAACTATTCACCAAAATACCATCAATTGATGTTACCATCCCCAGATAATGTAACTAAGTTTGAAGACAATGCCAAATTGCTAATTCAGAAAATCTTCACAATGGTTGCTACATGAATTTGCACTTCAAAAATGGCTACATAAGTGATTCACGGATGATCCAAAACATTCAAGGGTTCTGCTAGTTTCCAGCACAAAATTGAATTGAATACCATCTGAATAGAGCTACTCATAAGTGTTCATGCAGGCTCTATCATATTATATATTTAAATGATCTGTATGTTCATCCATCATACCTTGAATCCAATATTTTTGTAACTATTAAATTCAAAAATGACTAGCAACATTGTAGGAACAATGTTATATAGCTATGACCTATGGGATATTTATATATATGTTCAAATGGATTTGAAACAAATTATTTTAATGGTTGATCAATTCAAAAAGAACTATTTATATATTCAAGTTTAAAAAAAGGTTTAATATACTGGTATAACATTTATAAATAGATATATATATATATA
>SDVV010040605.1:0-10517 GCA_016164225.1 Gammarus roeselii | reverse complement strand
TGAAAATAAGTCCACTTCTAATTTGATTAGAGTAGTTAGTTATAATAGTTAGAGGTGGCACTTCCTAAGGGATGTAAATAAGCCCACAATAAATACAGATAAATAAGTATTGAAATTAGATGTAAGGTGGCACTTCCCAAGGGATGTAAATGAGCCCACAATAAAAACAAGTTGATTACTGACAACCAAATTAGATGAAAGTTGTGAGACTTCTTAGGAGTAGTAAAGTCCACTAAATTGATTGCGGCTTTGCTCAAAGGCATTAGTGGGACTATTGGTTCATTTAAAGTAGTGAGGTGGAAGGATATCTTGTTTGGATGATTATTCCGGAATGTTGAGAAGACAATTTATACATCGTATGGGATTATGAGCTGGGTATTTATTCTATTGATAATACTATTGACTCCTTTTAAAGAAATTCAAGGGGATATCTGTGGGGCCATACCTTTCATGGTGATGAACCTATTTGTGATTTGATTCAAGTCAAAAATAAGAATAGTTATAATTTCTGTGAATATTCCCCATCAGTTGACTTAGATGCAATATGCTATTTACAGTTGGTAATTGTTAATAGTTATCTACCTGATGTAAAATAATATACTTATACCTGTCAATATCAAACATTTACTTGGTGTTACATATCTGCACACACACTCTCATATTGATAAGGAAGAACTCAAACAAAGAAGCAGACAGTAGTTAGAAGAAGAGGGTTTTATGGCCCTAAAGGCACACCAGGGTATAGATCTAAATCACGACGGCTAATGTATGTTCATGTGGCAAGCCATCCCGTGACAGTGATGTACAGAAGAGGTGGGCCGAGTATTTTGATGAGTTGTTGAATGTCGAGGATGACAGAGAGGCTGACATTGTTGCAGTGGGTGGTGGTGTTCGGAAGCCAGTTTTGGGAGAGAGACTTGTGGCGGACATTACTTGGAAAGAGGTGCAGGAGGCGGTGGAGGAAATGAAAGCAGAAAAATCCCTGGTTTGGATGGCGTTGCGACTGAGTGCCTGAAAACAAGGGTGGAGTAACGATTGTCGAATGGTTGGTGAGGTTACTGAACTTGTGTTTTGTGGCAGGCGTGGTACCAATTGAGTAGCGCAGTGCCTGCATTGTTCCGCTATATAAGAGCAAAGGAGATAAAAGTGAATGCTGCAGCTCGAGAGGTATCAGTCTGTCAAGTGTGGTTGGTAAGTTGTAGGGGAGAGTGCTGATCAAAAGGATTAGAGACTGTACGAACTGCGCAATTGGAGAGGAACAGTGTGGCTTTAGGAGTGGTAGAGGGTGCGCCGATCAGATTTTTGCAGTGAGACAGGTATGAGAGAAGTACCTTGCAAAGGGAAAGGACGTGCTCTGAGCTTTCATGGATCAGGAGAAGGCATACGACAGGATTGACAGGGAAGCGCCGTAAGAGTGTTGCGTTTGTATGGAGGTGGCGTACAATATTTGAAAGCGGTGCAGAGTTTCTATGTTGGCAGCCGAGCATGTGTCAGAGTGGGAAGCGAGGCGAGTGATTGGTTCTCAGTAAAGTGGGACTGACACAAGGCTGCGTATTGTCTCCCTGGCTGTTCAATATCTATATGGATGGAGTGGTCAGGGAGGTGAACGCGAGTGTGCTGGGTCGTGGCTTGGAGCTGTCGGAAGCGAATAGGCGGAGTTGGCAGCTGAGCCAGTTGCTATTTGCGGATTATACGGCCCTGGTTGCGGATTCAGAGAAGAAGCTATGTAGGCTAGTGTCTGAGTTTGGTAGAGTGTGTGAGAGGAGGAAGCTTCGAGTGAACGTGGGTAAAAGTAAAGTAATGAGATGCTCGAGGACTGTCGATGCGAGCAGAATTAGTGTCCTCTAAAATGGAGAGTTGTTGGAAGAAGTTCTGTGTTCCAAGTATCTGGGCTCCCTTGTGGAGAAGACTGAATTAGTGGAAACTGAGGCGAAGTCGCGAATGAAGGAGGGGTGTAACGTGTTGGGTGCACTGAAGAGCGTGATGAGCTGCAGGACGTTGGGGATGGAAGCAAATAGGGGGCTGTATGAGGGTGTCGTTGTGCTAACTGTGCGGTACACCGGAGCTGAGACTTGGGGGTTGAGAGCAGAGGAGAGAAGATGATTGAAGGTTTTCGAGATGGAAAGTTTGAGGAGCATGGCTGGAGTAACGCTGAGAGACCGGATCACCAACGACGTGGTTTGAATCAGAACAGGAATGGTGAAAAGTTGGAGGACAGGGTGGATTCGCGTGTGCTGAGATGGTTCGGCACATGGAGAGGATGGATGAAGGGAGATAGGTGAAAAGAGTGATGACTGCGGAGGTGAGTGGTCGCAGGCCTAGAGGTAGACCGAAGTTTGGGTGGGTGGATGGATGGTGTGAAGCAGGCGTTGGGAAGGAGAGACATGAATGTGGAGGTGGCGAGAGAGCGTGCAATGAACTAGCGTGAGTGGCGAATGGTGATGAATGGTTAATTTTGACGCTGCTCTGATGTGCTTTCCCGCTCTTGGCATCCCGCTGGCGGGATGGTCGTGGGTGGGAGGGGGGCCCGGCCATTATGACGCGGCGGGGGTAAACCAGTGAATACTGTAGGGCCCTGCTGCTGACGACGGATCCTCGGAGTGCACTCGTGACCCAGAGTGTATGTTGAGGGGGTACCGGCCGGACCCTTTAGCACAAAAGGGCCAAGTTGTGTGTGTGTGAGCGTATGAGGGTGTGAGGTGCGCCTTGCCGTCGGCCACCCCCCTTTCTGGGAGATGCGGCCTGGTGTCTGTATCTGTATAATTAACAGACAGTTTATCTAGAATTGGAACAAATAAGCGCCATTACAAACGAAAACAATTTATCTAGAACTTCTAGAATAGAACCTAATGAAAAAACTGTTGCCCACTGACACAAGTGCCGTCCACTAACCGACAAAGCCGTTAGGGTCCCTGCCGTCGAGGGAGTATCTGTCGTTGAGGTAGAGCGCGGTAGCGAGGGCAGTGTCGGGGTCGGGGGTCCACTCGAGGATTTTCTTTGCCCAATACATGCGCAGAAACCCGTGCAGCTTGCCTTCAGTAAGCAGCTGAACCTGAAGAGTATAGACATGTCGTGACAAGACGAGGTTGGGCGAACGTAATGTTACAAGGCAAGGATAGAGGCGTCAACGCGTGGTTAAATGACAAGGTTACGATTTGAGTCTGAAAATTGTGGTCGCGTGGTTACAAGACATGGCTACGACTGGGCATGAGGAGCTTAGACGTGTAATTACAACTCAAGGTTACGACTGGGCCAGAGAGCGCGGACGTGTGATTACGTTACAAGGTCAAGACTGAGCTTGAGGAGCATGGACACGTGGCTGTAAGACAGGGCAGGGTATGACTGGACGTGAGTGGCGTGGACGTACGGTTACAAGAGAAGGTTACCACTGAGACGCAGACGAGTGGCGGTAACACGACAAGGTTACGACTTGTCCTGAGGGGCGTGGACGTGTGGTACCGAGTCAAGGTTACGACTGGCCTCAAGGGTCGTGGACGTGTGGTACAGAGTCAAGGTTACGACTTGTTCGGGGGGCGTGGATGTGTGGTACTGAGTCAAAGCTAAAACTAGTCCTGAAGGGTGTGGACGTGGGGTACAGAGTTAAGGTTACGACTGGTCCTGAGGGACGTGAACGTGTGGTACCGAGTCAGGGTTACGACTGGAGCAGGGCATTAGCATGCTAAATTCAAACCTTGAAAAACTTAGTTACACGTGAAAAGAACCAACAGAAGAAAAAATATCTCCTATCAACATGTTTCTAAAAACTATGAACAAACTAAGGCACTCAATAGGTTAACTTTGAAATCAAATTCAAATTCTATGTTGTATGGTAATTCAACCGCTCAATTGCATGAAAGAATGGTAGGAACCTTTCGGGAGTCGGGTGACGCGGTGGCTGAGTTGATAACATACCCTGCTGTAGTGCTAGCCCCGTTTGTTGCGCGTTCAAGTCTTGGGTGATCGCCCCCCGCGGCAGTGTCTCTGGTCACTTAGCATATGCAAAAAGTGTCTCAATCGTTACCCTACCTGAGCAGAGTTCCACAGGTCGTCATGCGTCTTCGCTCTGTCGAATTGAGGAAGCTCGTACAACCACTCCCGTTTGTCTTTCCTGTTGGATAAACAGAAGAAATCAGGCCTAACTTTGTATTGATATCGAGGCGTCAACATTTTTGCGCACACACACTGTTTCAGTATAGGTTTGAAAAGAAAACACGAGCTCACAATGGTAGCGACCAAAACGTGGATATTAAATAATGACTCAAACAAGAAATAACAGCAAAGATAACAACGAGAAACTACAGTGGCAACAATCCGATTACTAGCTATTGAAAAGTTAATAGTTTTCAGACAGCTGGAGCGGAAGAAATATTGAATCATTGGAGTTATCCAAAATGTCAGAATCCGCATTGCTAGTCTGATGATTGATCAATGGTGAAACATTATGAGACTGTGATTACTGATCAAGCATTTGGCGGTCACCAATAAACCATCGGCAATCGGCGCAAACAATGTAAGCCCCTGGTTCAATGCTCCAACTATCGATAGCGTGTTTCCAAAAGCATGAAAGCCAAAGCCAGTTATAAAGAAGAAACTGCTCTATTGTAATTAGTAATGTCAATGTTACTTACGGTCATAATCCAATTTCCCGTCTGCCAAACTGAAAAAAGCAATACAAAATGCACTCGGTAACTTCTCCAGCTCTGCCGTGTTGGACCATTTCCTCTCCTTCTTTTCATCCCTGTTGTTCTCATACGTGAGTTGCTCGACACGGTGTGTAAATGCAATGAACGGATTCCAATTTGATCAATTTTTTTTTGGCACTAAATAAGATTGATTCTAGAGCCCTAACAGGAACCTAAGGGGGAATCTCATATCAAATCTCTAATTACCGGTGCTGGTCAAGTGTGATTCTGGCCCAGTCCGAGGCCCCCTTGAGGCTGTCGTAGAGCGGCTGGTAGTGGCAGTAGTTGTCGCTCAGTTCACGTCTTACCAAGCACTCCTCGACGTACGCCGCCACGCTGGCGTGACTCGTGCTATTCTGCTTGCGCACCTCCAGCACGCACCGCGCCGCGGAGATATGGCCTGGAGAACACAAATTGTTTCAACAAAATCAAACCCCGGGCAGCTCAACGGCACACCAACATATTGGATCGTGGAACGGAAGACTCGGACGATTCGCTTTGAAAGCAATTTTGAAGAAGTTCAGAATTTATCTCTATGAATCACTAATTCCTTTTGAATCTTCTACCATTTGTAAACCCATGAAGTTTCGCTTGTTCTAGAGATTGCGGAGAGTTTCTCATGCTGGTAGCTACTCGCAGTCAGCTCCATCAATAAAATACAGCTAGTGGCATCTTGGATCGCATCAAACAACCTCAATAGACTAAAACTTGTAGCGCCTTGTAACGAGTCAAACATTCTCAATAAAGTACAACTTGTAGCGTCTTGTAACGCATCAAACAACCTCAATGAAGTACAACTTGTAGCGTCTTGTTACGCATCAAACACCCACAGTAAAGTACAACTTGTAGCGTCTTGTAACGTATCAAACAACCTCAATAACGTACAACTTGTAGCGTCTTATAACCTAAAATCAAACCACCTCAATAAAATACAACTCGTAGCGTCTTGTAACGTATCCAAACAACCTCAATAAAGCACAACATGAGGCGTCTTGTAATGTATCAAACACCCTCAATAAAGTACAACTTAGCATCTTGTAATGTATCAAACAACCACAATAAAGTACAACTTGGAGCGTCTTGTAACGTATCAAACAACCTCAATAGAGTGCAACATGCTACGTATCATGTTACGTATCAAGCAACCTCAAAAAAGTACAACTTGTAGTATTTTGTAACGTATCAAGCACCACAATAATGAACAACTTGTAGCATTTTGTGACGTATCAAACAACCTCAAATAAAGCACAACTTGTAGCGTCTTGTAACGTATCAAACAACCTCAATGAAGTACAACTTGTGGCGTCTTGTAACGTATCAAACAACCTCTATAAAGTACAATTTGTAGCGTATCAAACAAATTCCATAATGTACATCTTATAGCGTCTTGTAACGTATGAAAAAAACTCCATAAAGTACAACTTGTAGCGTCTTGTATGTGTATGAAACACACAACCACAAGAAAGTACAACTGGTAGCGTCTTGTAACGTATCAAACAACCTCAAGAAAATATAACTTGTAGCATCTTGTGACGTATCTAACAACATCAATAAAGTACAACTTGCAGCATCTTGTAACGTATCAAACAACATTAGCAGCTTCATCTGCAATCAATCACCGACCATCCAACGCATAAAATTTTACATATACCGCCGAAACCGTGCCAAGTGGTCGCCCAAATGGTCATTGATCGAGAGCCGACACGCACTCAGAGACTGACGATGGCCTACTGCTTCACTTGTCGCTAATTCGACGTAAAGCACTCTAGGAACATGAACCCTGCTGCGTCATTAACAAAGTGCAAACTCAAATAAATATTCGTTTAATATAGTATTAGGTCTTTTACGGGTTGAAAAGTTCAATTTAGTTATAACTCAAAATAAAAGTTGCAGTACAACTAGCCCAGTCTAGGTGTGGTGCCCATGTGGCTGCCGGTCGCTGAAGGCTCTGATGTAGGTTGTAGCCATCTTAGGCGACAATAGTCCTTCCGTCACCTTTTTTAACAAATGGGGTGGATTAGTTTATAAGTGTTTGTTGAGTCGCTTTTTTACGGCTTTGACATCATTACTATCATCTACATCATGTGGTGAACTGGTCCAAATTGTTGGCATGTTCATTGGAAATAAGTTATCGGCAACCGATGTTCTGAATGGTTTTAGCTGCATCGTTTGCCCATTATTTTCATTCTTTAGCTTTTAATTCTGATCAAAGATGTCCTCGGACTAGCTCTCGTAAACTCATTTAGGTACTTGAAAGTTTTCATTAGCGGGCCTTTTCATGTACGCCAAGTCATTCCGGATGTTTCTAATTTTTCAGTTCCGGAATCAATTTTATTGCTTGGTGATGAGCACGTTCCATCTTGTCAATATCTCCTCTTCGGTGAGAGGTATCAAAATTGTACTGCAGCCTCCATTAGGGGTCTGACAAGTGAAGAATATAACGGAAGCACAAAGTCCCAGGACTTGTAGAGGAAATTTCTATATGTATGACAAAGGACTCTATTGACTTCGTTGTAGCTAGCGCGTTTAGTCATAGGCTGGTATGTTATAACATAAGCAGAATTTTTATTGTGTTCGTTCCAATGTGCATAACGGTGCATTCTTCATTACTGAGGGACTCTTAGTATTTAAATTGCACGAACATTGACAAAACCACACTGTGATAGATTAACTATATTCTCCTACTATCGCTATGTTACAGCCCACATTCTCACAGGATATGTAACATGTTGAACTGTCAACAGCATAGCAAAGACACAATGACAGTATTCATAGACCAAAACTGTAACTTAATCCTAATCTGATGCAGCAACACCCACCAAAGTGTAGCCAAGGAGACAGGTTGCTGAGGGCGGATTTGTTAGGGTCGTTTCTGTCCTCTGAGAAGCGCTTGAGGCGGTCGGAGCAGAAGCTCTTCAGTTCGGTCAGCGCATGACTGGTGCCGCCTGTAGCCCACTTGACGGGGCCTACGCTCGTGTCCACGCGGAGGCTTCGCTCCACACACGCCCAGTCTGTCTTCTGCGACACGTGTGGAAGTAAAGAATTATGAAACTCCTTTTCTGAATTGGATTTTAATTGATTTTGGTGGGAAATTTTTAATAGATTTTAGTACTTTTCTGAGTTAGAATTTTAATCGTTTTTTAAATGAACAGTATTAATAATGTTGATGTATTCTCCTACCTAGCAAGCAAGAAAAGAAAAACGGTAGGCGTTAAATAGAGCTAACAGCTAATCAATTGCATGTATGAAAAGTGTGTGTACAATTGTACTATCATGTTTTTGCATACTTCAAACTATGTTTACTTGTGGCCTCCAGATTAGGTCGATCTATATCCAACTCAATATAGCTAAATGACAGACTTTATAATGCTAAATAGTTTACTAAGATGCAAATCTTCCTAATTAGTTCTACGTGAGCGGAAACAAACGGTCTTGGATGAATGCATTTTTTGGGCACTCACATGCGAGCTCACAACACATTTTACTTCAATCAATGTCCTTTCTAGATCAATACCCACCTCACCCATAGTGCGCATCACCAAATAGCTAATTAAGACATTATTCAATCAATATCCTCCATTTCTACTATACACTCCTTATCAAAGATTGCTCTAATAAATATTACGTCGAGGCTATCCGTTCTGTGTAGCTATACCACAGCATCTATACTCAAATCGATCGAAGTCTCTCGATAATTATGAACCTGGTGATGTTGTTGCTGCTTAGCTCTGGCTTCTCCTGCGGTTGTAGGAGCCACGATCGGCGCGCAGGACGAAAGCCAGGATACCCACCGATATGTGCATGTTGGGAGTGTCACGTCCGATGCAGGCCCAACATTAGACCCTCACTCTTTCGAAAACCGATGCTGTCTCATACGCGCTCCCACAGATCACTGACAAACGTGATATTATGAGTGACCATCCGGGCGCACTGGCAGTGCACGACGTAATGACGTGCCTCACCGTATCGGGTGTGCCCCGGCATTGCAGGCATAGATCGGAAGGGGTGTTACACAGTCTACGTTGGTATGATTGTAAGACAGTGTGGTGCCCGCAACTAAGCCCCAACAAGCTAACCCGGACATCTCTAGACAACTCAAACTCCTTCTTCCACGTCCACCTCCGATGAGTGACTCGTTAGGACCGTGTTCGCACATGATTAACTAGTGGTTGAGCTGTGAAGTGAGTATTTGTTTATGCATCGCTGTGTCTGAAGTTTGAGAAATGACGGTGCGAAGGGAGCTGAAGTGTGCTGCCAGTGTTCAATGTATATTTCGTGGAGTTAGACGTGGGTCCAGTAGGTAGTGGTAGGGAGGGGTAAATTCCCCTATTTTGTTGAATAATTGTGTCCTCATGGTTTACTCAGGCTGATGAAGAATGGGTGCAGTCTGTGTGTCGCCCGTTGCGATGCGCAAGGGCGTATGAGAAGTGTGGTTGTTGAATGTTGTGTCCTAAACCTGTGGTGTGTAGAAGAAAGTGAGATATGGGCAATAATATTGTTTTACGCCCTTATCCTCATTTTGGAAAGAGAAAACTAGATGTGTATGAGGCTGGTTCTGTGGGGGCTTTAGTGTGCTTCCAGGTGTTGCGTAGAATGGAGAGATTGAGGTGTCTGTGAGAGTCCTGATGGCGTGTGGACCCAGGTGTTCAAAATGGATGTATGATATGCTATCAAATCTCGTTACTAAGGAGTTTTTGGCCTGGCTGATGGCCGCTATGGTCATGGCTGATGTAAAGGGAGGGTCTATGTTTCGATCAATCTGTAACTTGTGCAATTGTCTGAGTATTTTCCGATTGTTTGGATGGTGTGGTAGGAAGCAAGTTTTTGCATAGTGTTTGTTGAGTGTATATGCATGTTGATGGTCTGATGGTATTGTGCGAGTATTGGGTGTTTTGTGGTTAGTGGTTTTGTTGAGGCTCCTGATAAGTTTCCGTAGTAAGGTTGCAAAGTTGGTGTTTGCCAGCCCATCCTGCCGTAATTTCGTCTTTTACTCACGTATGTCTGCATCAATGTCTGAGTTTAGGGTTTGAATCTATACGATTCCGTCGTTGGTGGAGGGTAAATTAGGGAGGTGGATTGGCTGCTGAATATTGTGCTTCATAGGGGCCGAGAAAGTTGGATTGAAGCTACGGACGATGAGTGTGTGATGTCTGCCTGCATGATTAAGTTCAGCGGTGAGATCTTTTGTGCTCTCTTGTAGTTACGAAAAATATGAGGGGGTTTGTTGTGGAATGGGGATCAATGTTGATAATTGTTGACTATTGAGGGGTGGTCAGAGGACATGGGTTGGTGGACTGCCTATTGACAGTTAAAAGCGAGATTGTGAAAGCAGAATGAGACGTCAGGAGAGGTCTATCGAGAGTTAGGGTTGAAAGGTTTTCGAGTTGTCTAATGCCCGTATAGGGTACTGTATGTATAGATATGCAGCCGTTTCCCCCTAGTTAGGAGGGTGACTAAATTGTCTAAGTCGACGCCTGTATTGTAGTGATGTGTCAAAGATTGATGCGAATCTAATGGAACCCAAAACATTGTTATATATCTGACCCCATACTTACTTCCCCAAGGTCGACGTCCTTGTTGTGAGGGTGCGCCACAAGAGGTGGGAAGTCTGTGAGGTAGAGGGGGAGCTGGTTTGTGATCTTGGAGCGGATGGTGCGGGCGGCGTACTCCTGCTTGGGCGAGGCTTCCCAGACCGGCACGATGTTGTGGGCGTCAACCTAATACCAGAGGCAGTGCTGCTTGGGTACAGTGATATAGCTATCTCTCTTTCTCTCTCAATATATATAAATATATGTGTATATATATATGTATATATATATATATGTGTGTATATAT
>SDVV010040604.1:0-10517 GCA_016164225.1 Gammarus roeselii | reverse complement strand
ACGATCGCACTTGCTCATGAAGGTGAGATAAAAGATCACGCCGCTCCTATTTGCTTTAGAAACGATCGCACTTGCTCATGAAGGTGAGATAAAAGATCACGCCGCTCCTATTTGCTTTAGAAACGATCGCACTTGCTCATGAAGGTGAGATAAAAGATCACGCCGCTCCTATTTGCTTTAGAAACGATCGCACTTGCTCATGAAGGTGAGATAAAAGATCACGCCGCTCCTATTTGCTTTAGAAACGATCGCACTTGCTCATGAAGGTGAGATAAAAGATCACGCCGCTCCTATTTGCTTTAGAAACGATCGCACTTGCTCATGAAGGTGAGATAAAAGATCACGCCGCTCCTATTTGCTTTAGAAACGATCGCACTTGCTCATGAAGGTGAGATAAAAGATCACGCCGCTCCTATTTGCTTTAGAAACGATCGCACTTGCTCATGAAGGTGAGATAAAAGATCACGCCGCTCCTATTTGCTTTAGAAACGATCGCACTTGCTCATGAAGGTGAGATAAAAGACCACGCCGCTCCTATTTGCTTTAGAAACGATCGCACTTGCTCATGAAGGTGAGATAAAAGACAAAGAGGCACGGAAGTAATGTTTAGGATTTGAAAATTATCGGAATACTTACTGGGTGGCTTACTCAGATGAGGGCCGACCATGAACCACTGTTAAATCTTATAGAGCGTATAACGATATGTCAATCAATTGAAGTGCAAGGCTGCAGAGATGCTAGCCAACACTCTGCCAGAACAATATGCCAATCAATTGAAGTGCATGGCTTCAAAGATGCTATCCAACACTCTGCTAGAACAATATGCCAATCAATTGAAGTGCATGGCTTCAAAGATGCTATCCAACACTCTGCTAGAACAATATGCCAATCAATTGAAGTGCATGGCTTCAAAGATGCTATCCAACACTCTGCTAGAACAATATGCCAATCAATTGAAGTGCATGGCTTCAAAGATGCTATCCAACACTCTGCTAGAACAATATGCCAATCAATTGAAGTGCATGGCTTCAAAGATGCTATCCAACACTCTGCTAGAACAATATGCCAATCAATTGAAGTGCATGGCTTCAAAGATGCTATCCAACACTCTGCTAGAACAATATGCCAATCAATTGAAGTGCATGGCTTCAAAGATGCTATCCAACACTCTGCTAGAACAATATGCCAATCGCAGATGCTATCTACCACTCAGCCAGAACAATACGCCAATCAATTGAAGTGCGAGGCTGCAAAGATGCTTTCCACCACTCACTGCAAGGCTGCAAAGATGCTATCTACCACTCAGCCAGAACAATACGCCAATCAACTGAAGTGCAAGGTTGCAAAAATGTTATCTACCACTCAGTCAGATCAATATGCCCATCAATTGAAGTGCAAGGCTGCAGAGATGCTACCTACCACCCAGCCAGAACAAAATGCCAACCCATTGAAGGTTGCAAGATGCTATCTGCCACTCAGCCAGATCAATATGCCCATCAATTGAAGTGCAAGGCTGCAGAGATGCTACCTACCACCCAGCCAGAACAAAATGCCAACCCATTGAAGGTTGCAAGATGCTATCTGCCACTCAGCCAGAACATTATGCCAATCAATTGAAGAGCAAAGTTGCAAAGATGCTATCCACCACTCCACCACTCAGCATCTCTGCAAGGTTGCAAAGATGCTATCTACCACTCAGACAGAACAATATGTCAATCAGTTGAAGTGCAAGGCTGCAAAGATATTATTTACCACTTAGCCAGAACAATATGCCGATCAATTGAAGTGCACGATAGCAAAGATGCTATCTACCACTCAGCCAGAACAATATGCCAATCAATTGAAGTGTAAGGCTGCAAAGATGCTATCAACCACTCAGCCAGAACATTATGTCAATCAATCGAAGTGCAAGGTTGCAAAAATGTTATCTACCACTCAGCCAGAACAATTTGCCAATCAGTTGAAGTGCAAGGTTGCAAAAATGTTATCTACCACTCAGCCAGAACAATTTGCCAATCAGTTGAAGTGCAAGGCTGCAATGATGCTTTCTACCACTCAGCCAGAACAATATGTCAATCAATTGAAGTGCAAGGCTGCAAAGATGCTATCTACCACTTAGCCCAAACAATATGCCAACCAATTGAAGTGCAAGGCTGCAAAAATGCTATCTACCACTCAGCCAGAACAATATGCCAATCAATTGAAGTGCAAGGTGGCAAAGTTGTTATATACCACTCAGCCGGAACAATATGCCAATCAATTAAAGTGCAAGGCTGCAGAGAAGATATCTACCACTCAGCCAGAACAATATGCCCATCAGTTGAAGTGCAAGGCTGCAAAGATGCTATCTACCACTAATCCAGAACAATATGCCAATAAATTAAAGTGCAAGGTTGCAAAAGATGCTATCCACCACTGAGCCAGAATAGCATGCCAATCCATTGAAGTGCAGGGTTGAAAAGATGATACCTACCACTCAGCCAGAACAACATGCCAATCAATTGAAGTGCAATCAATTGGAGTGCCAATCAACAATCGTACGTCAATCAACAATCGTACGCCAATCAACAATCGTACGTCAATCAACAATTGCATGCTAATTAACAATCGCACGCCAATCAACAATCGCACGTCAATCAACAATCGTACGCCAATCAACAATCGCACGCCAATCGACAATCGCACGCCAATCAACAATCGCAAGCCAATCAACAATCGTACGCCAATCAACAATCGTACGCCAATCCACAATCGTACGTCAATCAACAATCGTACGTCAATCAACAATCGCACGTCAATCAACAATCGTACGATAATCGACAATCGTACGCTAATCAACAATCGTACGTCAATCAACAATCGCACGCTTATCAACAATCGCACGTCAATCAACAATCGTTTGTCAATTAACAATTGCACGCCAATCAACAATTGCAAGCCAATCAACAATCGTACGTCAATCAACAATCGTACGCCAATCAACAATCGCACGTCAATCAACAATCGCACGCCAATCAACAATCGCACTCTAATCAACAATTGTACGCCAATCAACAATCGTACGCCAATCAACAATCGTACGCCAATCAACAATCGTACATCACTCAACAATCGCACGTCAATCAACACTCGTACGTCAACCAACAATCGAACGCCAATCAACAATCGCACGTCAATCAACAATCGCACGCAAATTATCATTCGTACACAAATTAACGATCGTACGCTAATCAACAATCGCACGCCAATCAACAATCGCTCGCCAATCAACAATCGTATGCCAATCAACAATCACACGCCAATCAACAATCGCACGCCAATCAACAATCGCACGCCAATCAACAATCGGGTGCCGCCAACAATCGAACGCCAATCAATTAACGCACGTCAATCATTAGCTTGAAAGTTTGAACAGCTGGTACAAACTAAAATATGACATCATTAAAGCCTGAGCACGTCCTCAGCAAATGCCAGACTTACAAATCAAGCTTCAAAGAGTGAAGGTTCAAGACCAATGAATAAATGGTAAGAGAACACGTCGCAATGTAATGTCATTCTAGTGCTAGTTTGGGAATTGACTCGAGGCAGAAGTATAGTCAAAACTTCCAGTTCTGAGGTAACAATAGAGGTGTTTGACACAATATACGCTCGCAATGGCCTCCCGTTTTATACAATAGCAGCTCCATCCAGCCTGAATGGTTAAAATTACTTTGCTCAGTGTTGGAAAGAACATGCTCTCGAGCCCTCTTATCAACCCAGTTAAAAGGACAGGCAGAACGAAGCGTCCCTGTAATTAAGAATGGACATCGAAAAGGTCAGGTTGGAGAATTCTCCTCCAATATCGTTGTATGTTAGAGTTTATTTAACGTAAAAAGAGTGGAATATTTGAAAGTATGCACGAAAAAAAAGCAATTATGAAGAATGTTATTATAATCGTGTTCCGGGTAAGAGACATTGTATACGCATTACGTATTAGAAAAGATCCATGGTAACTTGGAGCGACTGCCCGCAATAAAATAAGTATCTATATGTATAAGGTTCTTGTCTTTGATGTAGATGTCATCTGAACAAAACAAGTTGAACAGCTGTTATAAAGGAAAAATTAACTCGTCACGACGAGAGGATAGGAAAGGAGTAACTCGAGGAATGTTTGAACGAGGGTCTGCTGAATGAGTCGGTAATTCTAAAAAGATGCAATGTACGAATGCAAGTGGCTACGAGTCAGTGAATGAACAGGATGAATGCGTCGACGGAACACGACTCAGAGTGCCTGATACAACCAAAATACAGATCGACACATAACAAGCATTAAACAATACAGACCAACCTAGACGGCCATCCAGGAAAAGTCAACCCGTTGGTAGATATACAGCTGGCGATAATTCATGCATCGCGCGATAAATATGTTTAAAAAAATAAAGTCTATGCGGGTAAATATTGTTATGTCACCCACATCACCCATTCTATCGCCCATAAACGGTGACTTTCTATTAAAGGATGAGATGTGTAAGGCTCGATACAATATTGCTCCAATTGACCAACAATCAACATTCGGCAAAATAGAGATCAATAAAAAGGGACGTGCATTAGTTCCGTGTGGTAACAAGTTCTTCGCGAATGTTCCATTGAAGACAAACGAGCCATCGAGCAACCATTAGCTATACGCGGCCCAAGGTTAGTTGTGGGAAGAGATGCCTGTACAGCTGTGGTTGCCCAAGACATAAGTGTCGCGTACGCCGGTTTGATTTATAATGTAGGAACTAAAGCAATAGAATCAGACTTAGTTTTACACTCCTCCTGACTTGTAATTCTTGAACATAAAATCTATCATAAGTGTTCCTTTGATT
The DNA here is from genome assembly GCA_016164225.1 of Gammarus roeselii. Lineage (NCBI taxonomy): Eukaryota > Metazoa > Arthropoda > Malacostraca > Amphipoda > Gammaridae > Gammarus > Gammarus roeselii. The sequence continues at coordinate 5,670 of SDVV010040604.1, read as the reverse complement.
GAATTCTCCCACTAATTTTATTTATAATAGTCATCGAACGTAGAATCAACATTACACGTCAGAGAAGTAAACTGAAATAGTAAAATTTAATTCGTAACACACATTGAACTTCAACGTTTTGCCAAGGTTGATCGCGTTCGGCTGTATCCACTGCGTCCACCATCAATGCTTGAGCAGGAAACAAACAGCGCGGAACTGTACGAACTTGTCGTACATCAGCCTTGTGATTGGCAATGTCGATGATTGGAAGTACAGTTTGCAGACCCCTTTAGGAGAAGAGGACTATTAGGGCCAATCTTTTATTCAAAAATCCCTAACTCCTCCTTACAATAATTTAGTATTCATAATTGACAAATCCATCAACATAAAGGGCCTATTATCACTCACAAAATGTTGAACTAGGAACAATTGACAAAACCGAAGCATTGCGAGATCTAAAGGAAAATTAATCGTTCCTAAAAGGAAGACAATTAGAGGTGGAGGAACGATCAATCAATGGTATATATGATCATGGGCCACAAGAAGCATTTCCCAATATTGGAACCTTGAAAAGTAAACGCATGCTTCTCACATCATCGACGATGAGTGTTCTAAAGTAGTGCACAAACATCGCCTTGATTCGCACTAGCAATCGATCTCTCAGTGAACAATGGTTCACAGGCCACAAGCTTCCTTTGAGTCCATCATTACTTTAGCTCTTCACACCTGCACCTCGTCCTTACACACTTCGCACATATCAATTGGGGACGCCGCCCATCCTCGAGTGTGGACTCCAAACAATCCTCCAGCAGTTCGCTAGCAGCCAGTCATAGCTGATTCGCGCTAGCGGCCAACCATGGCTGCTACCATGGCTGCTACCATGGCTGCTACCATGGCTGCTACCATGGCTGCTACCACGGCTGATGGGCGCCCAGAACCGAATGATTGTGCCTCGCCAAAGGCGACTCCACTGGGACGGCCCAATGATCAGTGAGAGATACTTCGCTGCTGCCACATCATCGAGAGCTTCCAACACGGATATTTGAGATCTAATTTCAACTATTTCTTTTGACATACTCTCAAATGACTGAAAGAAATGTTCAGTTAGGCCCACTGTAGGCCAATTATAGCCTATCAATAAGTATTATTGCAACTATAAACTCAACTTTTTATTTCATATATCTTTGGAAGCTACAGCTGACAATAAATATACTTGACATTTACAAGTCACCACCCAAAGTCTGTCCTTGGTACCACTACCCAGGAAAATATCATCCGAAACTTTTGGTTGTTGTGCGCGCTCTGAGGGGTTCCGTCTGAGGAGCACCAGTATTTAGCAGAATTGATGAATGCTCTGGCGTCGGTGCAAGTGTTGTGGACCTGCAAAAAGGGATCCATGGTTCCATGCGTCACCTGGGGCCTGGACCAACCCCGCTGGAGGCCATCGCAGAACCAGCGGTTTCTGAGACCGCTGAAATATATGCCTCTAATTGTTCGACCGGACCGTATCATTAGAGAGTGCTGCAATGACGCGCGACACCCTTTGACACACGCTCCCCTGGACACAGCCCCTCAGGGTGTAAGTGTGTGGACACGAAGCAGGGATAACTCACACACGCCTGAATAAGTGTGTGTGTTTGTGTGTGTGTGAGGATGTGTTTATGTGAGGGTGTCTGCGTATGTGTGTGTGTATGTTGTGTGCGTGTGTGTAAGTGTGAGGGTGTGTATGTGTGTGTGCGTGGATACAAGCCGGGATAACACGTACACGGGGTGGTCCCTAAGACTTGTTCTGTTGGTTCGTGCATGTAAAATCTGCCATATCATTGACACGAGGAAATTTCGGCAACCAAATTTGAGTCGTCTTACCTGTAGTAAAACACCCGTCCTGCACAGCCCACCTCATTGCTACTCTGCGTTACACTTTGGTATAACGAGGAAATAAACTGTGACCATCTCAGATCAACACCGTGGGTCGGTGGCTTTCTCTCCAGGTGCTGGTTTGAGTTGCTTCGAGTGTCATCGTGAAATGCTATTTCCTTCTACAAACTTCCCCTTTCTTGTTCTATAAAACAGAAAATACAGAGACGCAAGATGCTATCTTAGACGTTCTACTTCAGAACTAATCTTCTTACTATCGAAAGGCAACCCAGTTTGAGTCAAAAGTCCTGATGTAGTCTTCTTACACTCGTAAACACTTTTAATCACCGCGCTGAAACAGTTCTCATAATGCCAATATTTGCGAGTTCATATTTTAGCTCAGGGATGGAAATACAATCCCATTTGAAAACACATAAAATGGTTATCAAGTTTTCTATATGATTAGAAGATTATGTTCATCGTCCATGCTACTGGGTTATTGGTAAGTGTTACTTCAGATGTAGCGATGGGCGTTCGAAAAGTTGATAATGACCTTCGAAGCGGTGCACTAGGATTATATTTGCATGACTAGTCCTTCTAATTGCAATCTTCTGATCAAACTCGCGTGGTCGAAATTCTTCATAATAAACTTCCTGCGCTATGTTGTACCGGCGATAGTTTATCTTGCTGGCTGTTTATCTGCACGACGCACGTGCGGGCTTGGGGGTAACCGAGGAACTGTAGTGACATTACAATCAGCCGGCAACCGTCCTGGTGGATGTGGTCCAGTCATTATTAAACAAGGTTGTGTAAAATTGTTATGTCTACAAGCAATATTTTTTTAACCGCAGTTTCACGGAAGGACGCCAGACCAAGGAGGGCTGCTATCAAATTATTGCTGCCCTGTTATTCTTCAAAACCAATTTAATTTTACTTGTAGTCAGGAATTTGGTAAAGACAAACGAGAATACCTGCTTTACATGAGCTTATCATTCCCTCATGCTGAGGTGACTTCCTTACTGGGGCTTCAATAGCAGCATTTGTAGAGTCAGATGGTCCGTCCCAGAAAAAATGAGCTTGAGCACCGTTCTCCCCTTCAGCATTCAGTCATCCCGCTGTGGGAGTAGCCCAGGGGTTGCCATTGGAGATTGGCTCCTTGGCGTCGCAGTTGGAAACGTCATCAGCGCCTAATGTGGATATAGCAATTGGTGGATCGCTGATACAGCACGTAACAAATATTTTATATTCCATAATGTGAAACACTGTCAACTTTTAGTTTCCTTCGTTAAATATCAATCTGTTTCAGTGTTGATAAAAACGTACATATTTTCAAGTGTTTACTAATTGATGAACCCCATGAACATCATACTTTGTCTAAGCGCACTTTAATAAACACGTGTTTCAGAATCTAGTTCGAATGCAGTCTTGCTCCGTCGAAGACGAGCTTCTCGACGCCCACTCAATTCAGCCACTCCGGGCCCCTCTCTGATCAGACTGACCGACGTCTACATCAGTCAATTTATATCCACTCACGAGATGGGGTGTTAGGCAACGTGATTTTATATGGGAATAGAATACAACGAGCTTAGAAAGTTTCGGATTATCAGCCACCAAAATAATAAAATTTTGCTCTATGTCGAGTGACAGAGCAGAGGATAGAATCACTTTGGTCGAGTGACTTAATGCTGGAGTGAAGTAGACGACCCTGGATCTGTTGTGTCTATCAGGATCATCGCACTCCAGGGGAGCCAAATTAAAAGATAAATCCACCACTTGAAATCTACGAAATAATAAATATTGCAGTTGAACGAATCTTTTTTAGTTGATGAGGAATATATCAATGTATTCTTTTAATATCGACGCAGTCTACACTTAATTTATTTTCGATTGACTATTCATCTGACAATCAAATTATTTGCTGAACTGCACCACACACCCTCTACCACACACCCTCTACCACACACCCTCTACCACACACCCTCTACCACACACCCACTACCACACACCCTCTACCACACACCCTCTTCCACACACCCTCTACCACACACCCTCTACCACACACCCTCTACCACACACCCTCTACCACACACCCTCTACCACACACCCACTGTCACACACCCTCTACCACACACCCTCTACCACACACCCTCTACCACACACCCTCTACCACACACCCTCTACCACATACCCTCTACCACATACCCTCTACCACATACCCTCTACCAACCAAACCCTCTACCACACACCCCCTACCACACACCCTCTACCAGACACCCTCTACCACATACCCGCTACCACACACCCTCTACCACACACCCTCTACCACGCACCATCTACAGATGAAGCATTACGAAAACGAACATCACGACTTTCTATGATGTTAATGGGTGAAGGTGACCTGCAACTAGAATACAGATTTTTTCCAGTCCAAAAGAATTGCATTTAAATTCCATGTGCCTAGATAAATATAGTGGGCAAAAAGTTACTCATTTCAACCGTCGCAGGCCGACGATCATCGTCAAGCGATCTCGGAAACCATGATCGTTAGTACGATTGACGTGAAATATTCTAAATGAAGAAAATAGTTCAACGAGAAATAATAATGATCTTCGGATGTTAGGAACTTTATAAACATACGTTTGAATACTGCATACCATATAATAAAAACTTTGGCAGTGTTCCTTATGGGAATTTATCGCATGTTCCACTCATCGACCACACCATTGAAAATTTGAACAATAATTGAAATCCTAGTTGAGGAGACACCATCCTATAGAGCAGTCCTACAGAGCAGTCCTACAGAGCAGTCCTACAGAGAGTTTTCCGCTGGGTAGCAAACGCTGGCGTTTGGAGGTATATTTCGTTATGAGGTTCTACTACATCATTTTTTGGTGTTCAATTTCTTTTAAAAATAAGACTATTTTAATTTTCTCACATATGTGGAAGTGAATTTTTCCAACGGTACAGACATGAAGTCGATCCACTTACAAGTATCCCGATGTTAAAAACAAATCAATGTTTGACCGTTGTTTTCATCAGATTTCGTTCATTTCCCTGCTTAAAACAATTTGTACTAGCAAAAAAATGCCACAATAAAACACTCTATTCATCTTCTGCTGTCGGAAAATATTAGGCAACTGAAGAGTAAGTTCAATGGCTCATTGTATTCCTAAAGTGGTAATGAAGCAATACATTCTTAGTGGATGCAAAACACCCGCGACAGGATTTTTTTTAGTAACCTTCAGGCAAATCGATAAGGCAGATGTATGACAAGTCGGAAGCATCATCCAAGCAAGTTCCCATTCTTGTATAGAAGCCATTCGATTTAATGTCGTAACTGAGGAACATGCAACCATTGTGTGTCTTCTCAGCTATCAAACTGAATTTGCTTATTGTCTCTGTAACATAGTCACAATGACAACGAATAGCACCAAGGCAATTCCTCCAGGTTATTGCTAAATCACTGATAAATGTTGTCAATCAGTTTTGATAACCATTGACTTCTACGAATTTATTCATATCTTTTCGAATCACTTCTTATCCCTGATACATCGCATTAAGTTGGACAGCACTCATATAGCAGATCCATCAATTGTTTGATAAGATCTGCTGCTAAAAAATGAGGAGATGAGCGGCTATATCCCCCCAACGGCCCATCACACAGAGGGCGCGTCCATCCTCCCAACGGCCCATCACACAGAGGGCGCGTCCATCCTCCCAACGGCCCATCACACAGAGGGCGCGTCCATCCCCCAACGGCCCATAACACAGAGGGCGCGTCCATCCCCCAACGGCCCATAACACAGAGGGTGCGTACATCCCCCAACGGCCCAT
>SDVV010040603.1:0-10517 GCA_016164225.1 Gammarus roeselii | reverse complement strand
ATACTAATAGAGGTGTTCGAGGTGCACTTCCATCGCCTACTAATAGAGGTGTTCGAGGTGCACTTCCATCGCCTTCTAATAGAGGTGTTCGAGGTGCACTTCCATCGCCTACTAATAGAGGTGTTCGAGGTGCACTTCCATCGCTTTCTAATAGAGGTGTTCGAGGTGCACTTCCATCGCCTACTATCAGAGGTGTTCGAGGTGCACTTCCATCGCATACTAATAGAGGTGTTCGAGGTGCACTTCCATCGCCTACTAATAGAGGTGTTCGAGGTGCACTTCCATCGCCTACTAATAGAGGCGTTCGAGGTGCACTTCCCGCTTATAGAGAACGAGCTTTGGCACAAGTAAGCTAAGAATCCTTAGATGACTCCGGGCTTACTTGCCTCACAAACAAAAATGGCAGACTGTACACCGTAGATACACAAGGCATTCTCTCACGCCTAGAGATGATTAATAACATTTCAAAATTCGTTCACTAGACTGACAATAATTACTCATGATAATTGTATTCAATTTTTGATTGAGATCTCTCAAATAAATCTCAATAAAGGATAGAAAATCAATGGTAACCTCCTCTGAAAAAACAGCGGAATTCGAATTCAATCAGAATTGACGATGAGTGTTATCACGGGTCCTCAAACTATTTCAAACGCGTTTAATAATTTCTTCAAATTAATACCTGCTACGCCAAGGAACCTATCATAGCAACAACATCTTTTGACCATTATTTAGATAATGCAATCCCTGAACAGCCAATCTTTAACCCAGTAGATCAGAACGAAGTAAAATAATTCATAAATGATTTTGGTAATAGTAGCAGCGCTGAATGGGATAACATCCCATGCAATGAAATCAAACCTATGTCTGAGATAATTGTAACTCCCTTGGCCCAAATTGTTTATAAGTTACTACAGCAGTGAACTTTTTTCCGATGCAATAAAAATTGCTTCATAGTCGGTAGTTTAGTTCACTACCAAACCTCATGCGTGAACCATGAGGTTTGGTAGTGAAATCGCAGCACTAAGGAATTTGTTCCATTTACAAAAGTTGGAAAGTAGTTGTCTTCTTGATAGAAAACACCTTGTGAGTTGGTCTAAGCAATCATCTGTCGATATGCTGAAAATCAAAATAGGTGTGCAGAAAGGGTCGATTCTTGGGCCCTTGCTCTTCTTGGTCTAAACCTATGACATTATAAACAATAGCGGTAGGTTATCCTCTGCATTTTCTGCAGATGATTTTGCAGTTTAATCGACCGGGAAAAAATCCGTATGATACTAACAGTAATATAAATAATTAGATCCTCATTTCAAAATGGTTCACAACCAATAAGTCGACCAATTGAACGTCGAATTGAAAGGTCAACAACGTCGAATTGAAAGGTCAACTAGTTACATATGTAGCAAAAAACAAGTCTCTCCGTTTTATAGTTGACCAGAGACGTAACTGGGAAGATCACGTCTCTCTTGTTGTCGATAAATTAACCAAATCGAGTGGCAACCTCTTCAAAATTCAAAATTGTCTAACAATTCTTGCAAAAACTATTTTGTACTACAGCCGGATTCATAACTTTTAGACTTATTGTATAAACGTGTATGCCTCTACCAGCAAAACAAGCCTAAGACCTATCATTCATAGTCAAAATTGAAAGTGTCATTTCAACACGTGCTAGTATACATTACCACACTTGGCCTCTCTTTTGTCAATGGAATAATCTCACACTGTGTAACGTCATTAACTTTTCCGCCGCAGTAATTGTTGGCTAAGCTTTGATTCAATTATATTGCGGTGGAAACTGCACGGCGCGTCCTTCGTGGAACGAATACGTCACCGCTCATCACTAGTTGGCGGCCGGTGTGTTCTTCGTAGTACAAAATATAATTCACAAAATATAAAATGGTCACGCGTATAGATTAAAAATTTTTAGTCAAAAAACGTGGACAAGGGGTTGTTGGATCATGATATTCTAATATATTGTACTTGTGGTGGTGTATGGAGGTTAATTGAGGATAACAGGTGGCATACGAGGCATAAATAAACAACAGCGCCATACTGGACGGTATCTGGCGCACTGCCGACGGCAACGACGATGAACAGTGACGCTAAATAACACAATAATATAAACAAAGAGACCGTTAATCGACTCTTGTTTTAAAACCCTGATCACTTCAGTAACAACAATTTTTTAGAGTTACCCATCGATACAAAATATTTCCGCTGTACTGTATTTTTTTCATGCACATTATCTCATGTGTATTGAAAAAGTGGTCGTAAATAGTGTAGTCGGACTGATCCCTTTTACACTGATAATACCAGCATGAAAACGGCGACTGTTTTCTTGCCGTGAAGCTCAGAAGAACTCAGACAACTTCTTCTCGGATGATCCGAAACGCAAACTTCCCGATCATTATCTTTTGTGAATACGACATGGCTAGTGCCTTGCAGTAATATGCAAAGCAAAGACGAGGGGTAATCTCCTCTTTTTTGTCTTACACGAAACAGTAATCTCCGAAACAAAGACATCCGTTTATCGTGTAACTAAGGCACGTGTCATCTGTTTGTGAGACAGATATTTCTTGATATTATCAGTCTATGTAAGATACATGAAAACACGTTCATACAATTCACTCTACTTTGATAAATAACAATCGTGTTCCAGCGGTTCATGCCTTCCCCTCCTCACGAAGCAAAGACTCTCTAAAGAATGTTGCCATCAGGATCGCTCCTGTAGGAATTTAATCAAGAACTTTGATTCAACTAAAACATCGACTCGAAAACAAAGCAAAAAGCAGCTTCGTCGTGGCGGGAAAGCGAGCAGTGTGTTTTGGGGTGGGAAGGCGTCGTCGAGGCGGGGCAGCGAGCAGTGTGTTTTGGGGTGGGAAGGCGTCGTCGAGGCGGGGCAGCGAGCAGTGTGTTGTGGGGTGGGAAAGCCTCGTCCAGGCGGGGCAGCGAGCAGTGTGTTTTGGGGTGGGAAGGCGTCGTCGAGACGGGGCAGCGAGCAGCGTATTATGAGGTGGGAAGACTTCGTCGAGACGGAGCAGCGAGCTGTGTGTTTTGGGGTGGGAAGGTGTTGATTAGAAGGAGTTTGATCAATTAATTGGAGAAGTTACGAGTAATTGAGAAAAGCAACTGATTTGAGTTCCATCCAACCCCACTAGTATCTTACCTTTGTCTCTTATTATTGCATCCCCCTCCAGCAGCACCACAAATTAGTGAGGAGCATCAGAGCCGGCGGAGGGCAGCACAGCCGTGCACGCAAGTTTAGCGTCCAGAACAGCTATGAAAACACAGCTTTGGGAATTGGTATCAGTGTGCGCTATCAGCTATAATAAGAACAAACAGTATGAATGACATATCTTGATAGAGCTGCGCACCGCACAGCATACATCAGAGAAGCGCACGAAGACGCAGCACACCTACACCACAACCCACACAGCCACCACTCCAACACCCGCGAACAGGCAAACTTTTGTGCGCACCACTGGATATCGTACGAACAAACAGTATGAAAGACAGGAAAATAAGAAATAATAATAATATGCCAGAACAGAGTACCACACAACAGAGAACTGCATGGAAATGCAACACACTCATAAACACAGCCACCACACAGCAACCACTCTAACACACAACAACAACAAGTCACAGAAACACCTCACCACCCACACGCAGGCACAACGAAAAAAACAGTTGCATTAGCCACCCACAAGGAGATGTAGCATCTGGCAGGTAGATCCCAAAGTTACGAGATCAATATGTGAGGGAAGTATCCCCTACGGAGCTAATTAAACTGAAACAGAACATCACTCACAAACTCCGCCAGCGACCCCTTGAACAGAACATCACTCAGAAACTCCGCCAGCTACCCCGGAGGGCTGTTCCACATGCAAGTATGACGTCTCGCCTCGATGGGACTTTCTCACATTTGATCGTTCTCTGATGCCGGACTATGAGAAGGGACGAGGGGTCAAAATATTGATTGTGACAGTTTGTAGTCACATCGAAAACGTCGTTGACTGTTACTATTCGGTGTCTCAGTGGCAGAGGGGTCGGCTGGGAACATTTATAGTTTTCTAGTTACTTATACTACGTTCAGATAATTATATCATTGGTAGTTTCAAATTGAATTTCTTTAATTTAATGGTGATTTGGACAAGACATTCAAAGAAAGACGAGTGGCCTACGCCATAGCAACGCTGTAGATTATCTGTCAGGCAGTAATTTTTAATTTCTTATAGGTTTTAGTACAAGTTCGATATATGCGGTTAACTTAATTTCCCCCATAAAGTGATTCCAATGCGAAATGCTAGAAAAAAATCTGCTCAAAGGGAGCCATAAATGTTTGAAGTTGCTAATTTACCGACTAATAATAAGGCCGAGTGGTTTTCACTAAAAGCGAAGGATAAGGTTGAAGACTGCCACCCGCCACAGCCAGGGGGACTCAACGCTCCTCCGAGCGAACTCTCATCGAGCTGCAGTCTGCCACAGCCTAGGCTACACAACCCTCCTCCAATTGAACTCGCATAGAGGTGCCGCCTGCCGCAGCCTAGGCTACACAACCCTCCTCTAATTAACTCTCGTCGAGGTGCCGCCTGCCGCAGCCTAGGCTACACAAAACTCCTTTAAGTGAACTCATCGAGGGGCCACCTGCCGCAGCCTAGGCTACACAAGGTGAACACTCACCAAAACAGTGAGCTATTGTAGCCTACACAAGGTGAACACTCATCAAAGGAGTGAGCTATTGACCAATTGCAATCCTACTTTGAGATCCTACACCAAAGGAGACACTGCATCCTTCATAGGCCACTATTAATAGAACATCTTGTTCATTATTTTACAAGTTAAGTGTCAAATTGTGAATGAAAGAAGCAGAACTATTTCTGTTCACAACATTTTAATAACATCGCTTTTTCTACTAGTAGCTATAATATAGCCAAAAAACTGATTTTGTCCGATCTACGGGAATTTGCACCTAATCTAACATTAAGGACGGTCGACGCGAAGGCGGTCGAAGCTAAAGCGGTCGACGCGGAGGCGGGCGACGCGATGGCATGCAGCGTGAAGGGAACGGAGGTGACTCATTCGGATGAACGGACAGCTTATATATGGTAATAGGTTTTATAAATAGAAAGGTTACACACTACCTCAAATATTCGCATTTCAATGATGGGCATACTGTATTGCAATTTCGTTGCATGTCATGTTGCATAAATGCATTTCAATGCTGGTCCTATGAATGATTAGGAGTATTGATAACATACATTTATAAGATAGTTTTTATCGATATTCAATCTCTGAATTTTGTCATTGAACCCTAGCAAAGTGTATAGTGTAACGTTTTATAAAATGATTTGCTGATGGAGGGATCCTGGTGTAGAGGTGGTTTACACTCTTTGGTTGTCATTTGGAGTTCGTCCATGTTCAACGAGAATTTTGTAAGTTCTTGTGGACGTCAATCTTAAGTTCCGTGGGTTTGCTAGAGAGGTTATGCGACAAGCTACTTATCGTTGTAGTGGTTTACTTAGGTCGTCAGTTAACAGAAGCCCAGCTGTTTTATGACCACACTCTTTGAAACTCATGCCAGGCCCACTCTTAACCACTGTAACTGTGAATCGATTCTTGTTTATGTCCAGGATGTGACTTTGCTCGACGTTGTTCAGAGATGACGGTCTAAACAGATGCATGGTACGTCTAAGGTATTGTATCATGACTGGGTGTTGCCTCTAAATTTTTTATAAATCAGTGTGTTGTTTGCTGAGAAGCGGCCTAGTAAAAAAGTGTAGAGTTCGTTGTTATGACACAGTGGGCTTTGATTTTTTCTCCTACTAGAGGCATGGCATCAGTCAAGTCTAGGAATTTGTTATAGTCTTGAACGGATACCGTAATATTTTTATTTGTTATGCATGAACTCAGTGTCGAATGTCAGATAGTTTCGGTATGGCTGTTATGTTAGTATATAATTTTTTTTTCCTGAACCAGATCACCTTAGAAGTTGAAGTGTAGGATTATTTTTCAATTTATTACAAGATCGGTAAAGTCCATCGGCATCATGTATTGACTGACCGTACACCTTCCCTATTGGTGTAGGATTTATCCTCTATATACAGGGTCGTTAGCATCACAGTGTCGGCACTTGTGTCGACACAATGCATCTATACAGGGTCGTTATCCTCCCTGTGTCGGCACATGTGTCCACACAATGCATATATACAGGGTCGTTAGCCTCACTGTGTCGGCACATGTGTCGACACAATGCATAAATACAGGGTCGTTAGCCTCATTGTGTCGGCACATGTGTCGACACCATGTAGGCATTTACACACATTTTGTGCAAAAAGGGCTATCATACACTGCCAGATGCATTAAGACCTAGGCAACCTTGCCTAACCTAACCATTTTAACCAAGAATTATGTGTCATCGTTCGAGATTGTTCCTGCATCCATATGATACTTATTCATTGAATTGTGATATATTCATATCAAATCCCTCCACATGGCTCTACAGTTTTATCTATCATTCGTAGCTTTGATACACACTTTAAATTATGATCTAGCAAATTTCATCCAGTTTCACATGCAAATAACATCGTTTGTTTTGATTGTTATATTTTTTTCCGATGATTTTTGATTTTTACTTGTTATTCACACCATCAAAACCTAACCTAACCTTATGTACGGTGTTCAGTCATTGATATATACATATGAAACCCTCCAGACGACTATAGATATCACTTGAACGTACATGTTATTCATTTCGTTGTCACTCTCGACCCATATTAGTTAGCAAAGAGGTCCCATTTCCAAATTTGGATGGATTGAATGCTGCAAGTAATTCCATTTTGTATCCAGTTTCATACAAACGGACATATGGTCTCACCTTATGTTTTTTCTTCTATACTTCAATATCTCTACTTGGCTCTACAACCTTTGACGACTTGCATCTCTGATTTACCTTCTCTTTCCAATAATTTTCATATTCTTGACGATGACTTCGTTTCAAGATCTGATCGGACTCTAATTTATATCATACCAATCTGTAACACACCTAGATCATTCACATCGAGTTAGGTTTCTGGCATCACTTCACGCCTTGAAATATTCTTCCACTGATTTCGACAATTTGACGTTACCTCCGACTGACACGATGTTTGCAATTCATTACTTAACCTTCGAGTTTAGGATAATATAAACATTTCATTGAAGATTTACATAGTTTATGAGTATTTATTGGCATTATTTACAGACTTTGTGGCAATATCAATAACATCTACCTCGTTTTTTGATTTGAAACAGCTTGGTTCGTACATCCAACCATACCCATTATCACTAGATTTCCGTTTCCTCTCAAAATCCTTCATGTACTCCATCATATCTCTGATGCAAATACCGAAGGCTGTTCCGTTCCCATGAGTCCACAAATGTATTGCTTTTTCTTCTTGAACCTTAACTATTCGAAACTCCTCTAATTCAAAGTCACTCTGAGCTTCAACCTTGAATTTTTTTGTATACGATCCAGATTTTATTTTGTTCATAGGTATAATTTGTTTTCCACTACTTCAGCTTTATTACAGTCATGATGATTATTTTCCACTTGGATCATATCAATTTCGAGATTTGCTTACTTATTTCCCCTAAGCTTTGTAACATACGACTGTAACGAGTCGAAATTAGGTACCCAAAGCCGACTTCCTTTTTCCTGCATCCATACATGAATGATATCTGCCACTATTTTGATTCTTGTTTTACCCATTCTGAGATAACTGATATTTTCAACATTAGTGAAGATTTGTTCGATCCGACTCATATCATCTTCGGAGATTTCTTCTTCCAACACTTGTAAACAAGTTTTTGAGAGATGAATATTCATTTTTGTTTATTCAATGACGAAACATGTGTCTCCGCACGATTTAAATGTAACACTGACTCCATTAACGGTATGCAGCTAGCTATTATAAGTTCATAACATGTTGTTTTTCGCAAAACATTAGACCTAACATTGCTCACCTAGGTCATCAATTGTGCATGTATGTATGTGTATAGGGCTGTGAACGTATGTGAATGTGTATGTTCAACCGTGTGTACGTGTTACATCAGTAAAAAAAATGTATAACAAAAAATTTAAAATTCAAAATTTCAATAAAAGTTTACATTTCCGAGGGATGAAACCTTACTTAAATATGCGCATTATCACTTCAATAGTCCGACTTAGCTCTGTCATCCCCCGAAAATGTGAAATTTTATAGAAAATTTGAATTAAAAATTTGTTGTTATACATTTTTTAAATTTATGTAACACGTATGATCCAAGTGGAAAATCATCATCACGACTGTAATAAAGCTTAGGTAGTGGAAAACAAATTATTCCAATGAACAAAAGAAAATCTGGATCGTATGCAAAATTTCTCAATGATGAAGCTCAGATTGACTTTGAATTGGAGAAGTTTCGAATAATTAAGGTTCAAGAAGAAGAAGCAATACATTTGTGGACTCACGGGAACGGAACAGCCTTCGGTATTCACATCAAAATTATGATGGAGTATATGAAGGATTTTGTGAGGAAACTGGAACATAGGGATGATGTGTATGGTTAGATGTACGAACCATGCTGTTTCAAATCAAAAAACCAGGTAGATGTGATTGATGTTGCCAGCAAGGTCTATATATAATGACAACAAATACTAATACGACTATGTAAATCCTCAATAAAGTGTTTACATTATCCTAAACTCAAAGGTTAAATAATGAATTGCATACATCGTGTCAGTCGGTGGTAACATCGAATTGTCGAAATCAGTTGAAGAATATGATTCAAGGCGTGAAATGATGCCAGAAACCTACCTCGATGTAAATGATCTAGATGTTTTACAGACTGGTATGCTATAAATCAGAGTCCGATCAGATCTTGAAATGAAGTCATCGTCAAGAATATGAAAATTATAAGAAAGAAAAGGTAAATTAGAGATGCAAGTCATCAAAGTTTGAAGTAAAATAAGAAACAAACATAGTGTGAGACCATTTGTTCGTTCGTATGAAACTGGATACAAATTTGAATTACTTGTAGCATTCAATCCATCCAAGGTTGGAAATGGGACCTCTCTGTTAACTGATATGGGTCGAGAGTGACAACAAAATAGATAACAGGTATGATAAAGTGGTATCTAGTCATCAGGAGGGTTTCATATGTATGGATCAGTGACTGAATACCGTATATAAGTTTAGGTTAGGTTTTGATGGGTGTGAATAACATGTTGAAGTGATGTAATTTGAGTCAAATCAAAAAATAATATGAATTACCTGTAACATTCAAACCATCCAAGTTTGAAAATAAGTCCTCTCATCTAATTAATAGGGGTTGAGAGTGACAACGAAATAAATGACATATATGTTGAAGGGATATTTGAAAACAAACGAGGGAGGCTAACGACCCTGTCTATATGCATTGTGTCGACACATGTGCCGACACAGTGAGGATAACGACCCTGGATAAATGCATTGTGTGGACACATGTGCCGACACAGTGAGGATAACGACCCTGTATATATGGATTGTGTCGACACATGTGCCGACAATGTGATGCTAACGACCCTGTATATATGCATTGTGTCGACACATGTGCCGACACAGTGAGGCTAACGACCCTGTATATATGCATTGTGTCGACACATGTACCGACACAATGAGGCTAACAACCCTGTTTGTATGCATTGTGTCAACACATGAATGAAACTTGAATGAAATTTAAAATTACTGGTTAAGTTGAATAGGATGACTAGATCTTTGAACCTAATATCGCGTGAAACTGTTCCACACTAAAAAAAGTGTACCAAGTTAAAGTGCATTAATTCTCTTGGATTCTACCTGCTGAGTCTCATCCAAAAATGTAACAGAGATCTTGATAAAAATTCTGGAATCTAAACATCTGCAAAAGGATATATGCCGGGTCAAATTGTAGAAATGTATTCAAACTGATTTTGATATGTTATATATACAGCCCAAATGGAGAGTTTCATACATATCAATATTATACATAGGCAGCAAACTTGAATAAAAATACATAACTATTGGTTAGGAGGACTGTTAGGTTAGGGTGCCTAGGTATTAATGTACCTGGCAGTGTATGATAAACCCTTTTTGCATTCATTGATATTCGATTTGTGTTGTCGTACATTGATATATATTTCGCTAATTGTGTACCATAGACATGGTTAATATCCTAGATCTTGTTGACTGCAAACCTTACATCACAGATCTGTAGTAAATATGTTAGAGTGGATTTATTCAATGTTCGTTATAATGGACGAAACTGGTAGAAGCAACACATCCAACACTACAAAAAAATCGTATGCGAAGAGGAAAACCCTACATAAAACTTGCTAACTCTTAAACACCCATAACATTGACTGACATATGCGAGAAGCTTACATTAACGTTCTGAACTCTACAGTGTACTTACGAGCGATTACCCAACATTATTTGAAACTAGTCGATATTACTGGACTCGTAACAAGCAAAGTAAAA
>SDVV010040602.1:0-10517 GCA_016164225.1 Gammarus roeselii | reverse complement strand
CATTAAATTCCATCGTCTGGCAATGGGTTTTCAATACTTAGGTATAATACATCAAACTTAGTTTTTATATGCGAAACGAGAGATAAAGTAAATTCGTGACAGCGCATCTGTCGGCGGCCGGTTTGTGGCTACATCATGTTTCAAAACATGATTCACAATATATGTTATTGAAAATCTTAAAAAAAATCATGTGCATGAGTTTGATAAATCAAAAAAGAATACATCGCAACTCATCGGATGGTATGAAGAAGGCGTTAGGAAGGACAGACATGAGTGTGGAGGTAGCTAAAGTGCCGCAATGGATAGGCGTGAGTGAAGTATGATTGTGAATGGGGGATTTTTTGATGCTGTCCTGTTGTTAAGAAACGGGTTGGTCGTGAATGGGGGTGAGGCCGGTCACTCCCTCCCGACGCAGCAGAAGTAAACCAGTAACACTGTTGGGCCCTGCTGCTGACACTAACCTCGGGTCGCACTCATAACCCAGATTATGTTGTGGGATGTTGCGGCTGGACCCTCTAGCTCAAAAGACTAAATTATTTGAGTGTGTGTGTGTGTATGAAAAGATTGTGAAGTGAGCCTTGTCGTCGGCCACCTCCTTCCTTGGGGATTCAGCCTTGTGTCTGTATCTGTAAAAATTATCACTATGAAAAAGGGCACAAATAAATAATAGTCACTCATTAAAGAAATGACAAAGAACTGAAAATAAGTGCTAACGATTCATAAAATGATCAACCATCCATCCCCCCGACGCCTACCAGAGAGGACGATGGTAGCCCATCCAGCGTCCCTGATTGAGGGGCCGATAATATTACATCTATTTAGAACCAGAGGGCAAGATGGCATCTCATCCAATTTTACTGACAGAAGGGAGGATGGTAGTCCATCTAATTTTCCTAACATAGGAAAGGATGGTATTTCATTCAGTTCGCCTTAAGGGGGGAAGATGTTAGTTTAACCAGTTCGTCTAACAGAGGGGAGGAAGGGGAAACATCCATCTTGTTCAACAGAGGATGGGGAAACATCCATCTAACAGAGAGGAGAATGCTCGTGCATCCAGTTCTCATAAAAAATGGAAAGGATATTAGTACCTTCTGTTTGCCTATCAGAGGGCTGGATGGTATAACAGCCAATTCACTTCAAGGGGGTTGATGGTATTACTTCCAGTTCGCCTAATAGAGAGGAGGATGGCAGTACCTCCAGTTTGCAATGCAGAGGGGAGGGTGGTAGTTCATCCAGATTGCCTAACAGAGGGGTGGGTTGTATTACGTCCAGTTCGCCTAACAGAAAGGATAATGGCAGTAGATGACGAAGGGGAGGTTGGTGGTACATCCAATTTTCACATCCAGTTCGCCTAATTGTGGGGTGGATGTTCGTTTATACAGTTCGTCTAACAGTGGGGTGGATGTTTGTATATTCAGTTCGTCTAACAGAGAGTAGGATGCTAGAACACCCTGCTCCCTGACTAAGGACAGCATGGTTGAACATTCAGTTAGCCTAACGGAGGAGAATATGGTATTTTATCCTGTATACCGTTTAGAAGGGAAGATGATTGTAAATCAAGTATGTCTATCATGTGAAGATGTCAGTACATCCAGTTTTTCCAACAGACAGAAGTTCGGTAGTACATCCAGGCCGCCTGACTGGATGGTAGTTCATCCAGTTTGCCTTGCAGAGGGGAGAATGGTTGCACGGTGTAATCGCCTTACATTCAGAAACTTGACAGTAAATCCAGATCGATTAGCGTAGAGTAGATGATGATACAACCGCTCGCCTAGGAGGATGGAAGTACATCCAGATCGCATAACGGAGGGAAGATGACGGTGCATCCACTCGCCTAGAAGGATGGTTGCTCATCCAGATCGCCAAACTGAGGGAGGAGGGTAGTACTGTATATCCAGTTTGCCTAACACAGGGAAAAGAAGTAGTGCCTTCAGTCCAGCTTACAGTGAAAAGGATGATAGAGCATCCAATTTGCCTAACGGAGGATGGTAATAAACCTATTCCGCCTAACAGACGGAAAGATGGTAGTACATCCAGTTCACCTAACTGAGTGGAGAACGAGTTCTTCTTGTTCGATTCACAAGGGAAGGACAGTAGCTCTCTCAATTCGTTTACTCGAGGGGTGGATGGTATTACACCCAGTCTGCCTAGCAGAAGGTAGGAAGCCAGTTCATACAGTTTTGTGTAGCAGAGGTGTGGATGGTATTACATCCAGTCCGCCTAACAGGGGATGATGGAAGTTCATCCTAGCAGAAAGGACATTAGTTTATACTGTTTACCTAGCATAGGGAAGGATGGTAGTACATCCAGGTTTTCTAAGAGTTGGATGGTAGTACATCCGGGTTTTCTAACAGAGTTGGATGGTAATACATCTATTTCGCATAGCTGAGGGGGGGATGGTAGTACATACAGTTCGTCTGACAGTGGCAGGGATATTTTATTAGTAAATCCATTTTTCTTACTATTAGCCATACAGTTCACCCAACAGAGAGAAGGATGGTATTACAGCCAGTTGGCCTAACAAATCAGGGTTG
Source organism: Gammarus roeselii (assembly GCA_016164225.1). Classification (NCBI taxonomy): domain Eukaryota; kingdom Metazoa; phylum Arthropoda; class Malacostraca; order Amphipoda; family Gammaridae; genus Gammarus; species Gammarus roeselii. The sequence continues at coordinate 7,983 of SDVV010040602.1, read as the reverse complement.
GTGGTTCATTCAGTTTACCTAACAGAGATAGGGGGGAGGAGGAAAGTTATTTGATCCATTTTGCATAGAAGAGGGGAAGGTGGTAATTCATCCAGTTCGTCTAACTGAGGTGAGGTGTTCAGTAAATCTAACTTGCCTAACAGAGGGCTGGATCGTAGTACATCTAGTCCACCTAACAGAGAATATGGTAGTACATCCTCTTCGCCTGACATGGGAGGTTGGTAGTTCATCCAATAGGCATCACTGCTGGAAGGCTGGTAGCAAATCAAGTTTGCCTAACAGGAGAGGAAATTGAATTACTTCCAGTTGAGTTGGTTTAACAGAGAGGAGTAGGTTAGTACATCAAGTTCGCCAAACAGATGGTAGGATGGTAGTAAATGCAGTTCGATACCACCTTCAGACAAACGGAGTAACTGCCTTCAGTTTGTCTTGTATGTATAGACATACAGCCGTTTCCCCCTAGGTAGGAGGGTGGCTAATTTAGGCTGACACAGAGGTGGGAGGCGCCCAATCTCCCCACCACAAGACTGCCGTGTCCATGCCAAGGCTCGAACTCGCGACGCGCAGCACCAGAGGCTGACACTGCATTCGGACACGCTAACCACTCGGCCACGGCCTGAAAACATGTGATAGCTTCAATTTCATCAACAGAGGCGGAGCTAGTTTACAGGTGTTTACAAGTGTAGGAAGATAACAACAGGACTACTGGCCCAAACTAAGTTGCCTTTTGATAGCATGAGGGTTAGTTCTGGAGTAGAACGTCTAAGAGGCCTATTGGCCCAAACGAGGTGGCCTTTTGATAGCAAGAGGATTAGTTTTGAAGTAAAACGTCTAAGAGAGCTTCGTGTGCCATTTCTGTTTTTGTTTATGAGAACAAGAAATGGAACGGTTTAGCTATTTATCGACGATTTATGTAGAACTTTTCGAGCCGCGACTTGAACGTTTTGATTGTTTTGCTGTTTACATCATCCGCTGGAAGTTTGTTTCATTCTTCGACAACTCTATTCGCGAATAAATTGCGCGTGATGTCGAGTGAGAAACGTTTCCCAGCGATTTTGTATCCATTGTTCCTAGTCACTCCGTTTGTATCTATAGTGAATAGGCTCGCTCGGTCGACGTTTTCATTACCCTTCAGAGTCTTCCACACTTCTATCATGTCGCCTCTGACTCGACGTTTCTCTAAAGAAAAAAGATTGAGTTCACAAAGCCTGTCTTCGTACGATTTATTCCGCAGCGAGGGGATGAGTTTGGTAGCTCAACGTTGAACCTTCTCAAGTTTAATAACGTCTTTTCTAAGGAATGGAGACCAAAATTAAACGGCACACTCGAGATGCGGTCTAACAAACGCATTAAATAACTGGAGCATACTGTGCTGGTTTTTGTACGAGATAGTGCGGGATATCATACCTAGCATTTTGTTGCCTTTCTTGGCAGCATCATTACATTGCTTGCTGCTTTTGAAGTCGTTAAAATGAGGACTCCTAAATCTCTCTCTTCAGTGACGGGAGTGAGTTTTTTTCCTGACATTGAATATTTGTGTTTGGGGTTATGAAGACCTATGTGCATAACTTTGCATTTGTCGACATTAATATTAATTTGTCACTTTTCTGACCAATCAACAAATTCGTTCAAGTCTAGTTGGATCTGCTGACACTAGTTCAGTTTACACTTTTCCTCCAATCTTAGTATTGTCTGCAAACTTGCTAATGTTTGAGAGTATGTTGCAATCGAGATAGTTAATGAATATTATAAAGAGAACTGGCTCCATCACGGATCCTTGAGGCACGCCGCTTGTAACGTTACCCCAGGGGGAGAAAGCTCCGTTAAGTACAACTCGCTGCCTTCTGTCCGTAAGCCAGCATTTATCCAGTTGTTAAGCTCGCCTCGAATACCGATGCTGTGCAATTTACTAATTAGGCGCTTGTGGGGGACTTTATCAATGGCCTTTTGAAAGTCAAGGTAAATGATATCGATTGGAGATTTTGTGTCGTGGATTTCGGTTATATTTCCAAAAAAGAGTAGCAGATTTGTAAGACAGGAACGGTTGTGTCTAAAGGCATGCTGGGAGTTGCCAATCAATTTGTTTGACTCTAAGAATTGTGTAATTTTATCAGTTATCAAACTTTCCATTAACTTGCCAATGACTGAGGTGAGACTAATTGGATGGTAGTTGCCGGGACACTTTTTGTCCCCTATTTTTTTTTGTAACATTGGCCTCATTACATTATGAGGGGCAGGTGCCATTTGTGAGAAATTGGGTTAAAATCTTTGATAAATGTTCGGCGATTTCGTTTCATGTCACTTTTAGAATTCTAGAATAAATTATGTCTGGACCTGGAGATTTGGTGACTTTCAATTTATCTAAATATTTTAAAACTTCGACGGGGGAAAAGTTCACTGTAGTGAGGGCTTCAATTCGTTTTGCCGCTACGATAGCCTCAGGATTAGGAATATCCTGATTCTCTAACGTAAATACAGAGCAAAAGTATTCATTAAGTAGAACACTTATTATAGTGTCGTCTGTTTCTAGCTCACCAACATCGTTCTTGAGAGGACCTATTACACATTTTGATTTTTTCTTGCTCGAAATATAACTAAAAAAAATTTCGGATTAATTTTGGCATTGACAGCAATTTCATTTCCATAATCTTTCTTCTTATGTTTCAGGAATCTCTTTAGTTCTCGTCTGCTAGTCTTATATTCCTTTTTTGCTACGTCGTCATGTGGATGTCTCTGCTTTATCGAATGCTTTGCTTTCTTACGTGATTGAAGGTGCTGCAATTCTCCTTTCCAGTACATGGGCTGATAGGCTGCTGTTTGCCTGTTTTTGCACGGGATATGCTCATGCTCGATGTTTTTTAAGCGCAGTCAAGAAATAGTCAAGCGATTGATTGACATCTTGTCCGAGGGTTATATTTGCTGACACCATTGACGCTCTTAAACCCTCAAAATTAGCTAATCTGAAGTTAGGGACTTTTTCGCAGTTTATTGATGTTTTCAACTCGAGCTCTATCAAAAAGCTACAGTTGTGAGAAGAGTAAATTCGCCTAAATAATGCCTGGTGGTCAATTTCATCCATGATTCTGTGATTGCTATTATGTCGATACTTTCATTCAATGCAAGGATACCTAATTCATAGATTTTGTCTCTGAGACTTCTAGCGTCCACGTAGTAACATTTGAGAGTACCGTTAGTCACATTGACTTGATTTGCTTGACTTATTTTGCTTCTACTCTGATGTTTTGTGTCGGAGCCAAGACTTCGTTTTCGTTTCCTCTAACTCGGACTGGATTGATGACAGGATTTTTTTTGCTAGGACCTGTGGTGGTGTTTTGATGGGCGCTTGTATTTGTTGTGTATCTCGTGTTGAAACGGACGGAGGTCGCTGTGTCGTTTCGTCGGGCACTGCTGACGGAGTTGTTGGTATGATATAGTTTACGTTTTATGACCTATTTTCGTTGACAAGTCCTGCGCCGATGTTTTTAAGGATGTTTTCGATGGTATCAAGTCCATACGTGTTAATGCGAGCCTTGTTGGTGATCCTATTAAAGTTATAGTACTTTGGGTCGATTATCGTATCCCAATGATCCGAGAAAGAGATTTTCTGGGCTTTGCAGAAAGTTGCTAGGCGATTGTTAAGTAAAATCATCTTGCTTAACTTATATCTACTTTGGTAGGATGGGGCAGGATGCCAGTGACAGGGAGGTTCGCGCGTAAAGGTTTGATGTTGTTTAGCATGGCTTCATACCTTTTCCATGTCGATTCCGTCTGCGTCACGTCTTTAGCTCCGACTTGTATTATAATTCGCTCAAATGAATGTATCCTTTCCTTTGCGATTATGCCTGCGACCTCGTCAAGTTTCAAATCGAATTTGCCAAGTATTTTCAGTTGAATTCTCCCTTTTCGCTGATTTGATTTGCAGGAGGTGACATTGTAATCACCAATCACAATAATTTCCTCTGTATTCTGAGAGTCCACTTCATCGGGCAATACATCGAATCGGTTACGTACATTGGATCGAAAGTGGTGAGATTGTGGTCCAACGTTTGTTGCATTGTCACAGCGTGGCTGCCTTCTACTGACTACAGTTGAGTACAGTGCCTCGCTATCTTTGACTGAGTTTACTGTCGGTTTAATACGATCATTTGTCTCAGCGTCTAGAGCCGAAAGCTTCTTGGCGAGTTCGGGGTCTAGGTGCACTTGGAGTTCTTTCCCTTGATTTTGGGTGGCTTCGACAGTTTCTTTGACAGCTGTTAATTCGCTGCTTATCAGATCTTTAAGTTCGTGAAATTGTTTCAGCACGTTTTCCAATTTTATTTCAACAGCTATCAATCGGGTCTCCGTGTTGACTGTCTCTGTTATGGATAAGCTATTGGATGAAACTGTCTCTGTTCTGGATAAGCCATCGGAGACGTGACTGATTTGTGTTTTCAGTTGTTTGGTTTCCTCTGCCGCTTAACAAAATTTACAGCGCAATGTCTTGCATTCCCCATTTGAGGGACTGCTACGCAAAGTTCTGGCAGAGAAAGAAGAACTTTGGCAATCCATTAGTTCGGGGGCGTACGAGGTGTGGCATATGCCACCTTCTAGCTTAGCCTGAACCATCTTGGACTGTTATAGAATTTCCCGTTGGGAAAATGGACCGTTAGCTTGAGTTCTATTTTTTGTGATTTCTTGTAGACAGCAGACATGAATGCAATACTATAATTAGATGCGGGATATGACGATTATGTCGACGATTCGAAAACAGAATTAAAACGGGTATAATACAAATGAGAGTCGGATGCGCGTATCGTTGGATGCGCGTATCGTCGGATGCGCGTACTTCCTATTGCGAGGTTTGGGTTGAATGCAAAGCTTAACTAACTTATAGCTGCTCCTATCTGCTTCTCAATAAAGGAATGATATCATGATCCTGGGCCCCAACCTTGTTCCAGACATGACCGGCGGAGTATCAGAAGATGACGAAAAAATGATTACAATTCAGTAAGTGGGGTGTTATGAAATCGTAGCACGATTCTAAGCTGCAAGATGTAAAGTGGTACAATACAATGTATGTGGGCAATAGCTGATTGTACGCGGGGAATAGCTGATTGTACGCGGGTAATAGCTGATTGTACGCGGGTAATAGCTGATTGTACGCGGGGAATAGTTGGATGGGTATCTCGCTGGATAATTGAACGGTTAGAGAGGTAGCGTGTGGTGAAAAGATACTTGCTACAGCGCCGTAGACCACCAAGAAGCCCACATAACTGAATGACGTGTAATATAATGAACTGCTGAAGATGAAATAGAATATCACCGATGAAAAAAATTAAATAAAATATCATCAACGGAAAAATATAGTAGGGGGCCATCAAAATGTCCCAAAACGGCAGCTGAGATGCAGATATCTTTCAAAAATAATCTTGAAGTAAGAGGAAAAGAGATGGGCTCCCTTGGATTAGACGGTTGTTGGGTAATGGCAGAAAAATTAAATTAAAATATAACCTATAAAAATGTGACACAAAATAATCTTGGTCGTACACGAATGAAGCGGCTAGGGGATTGAAGCAAATAGAGAAATAACTTTGATAAACTGTCCTAAAAAATGCGCGAGGCAATAATCGGGGGCACTGGAATAAAGGATAATGAACACATAAAGGTAATCTAATGGGACATGAATCAAAGCTAATAAGCTAGTAAAAGCAAACTTATGAACGAACAAAAAAAAACATCTAAATAATGACCTTAGAAACAATAAAAAGCGCGTTGACACCAGTGATCAAGCAACACACTGAATCATTGGACGGTGAAAGAGGTAGCTTGTGGGGAAAACGTACTATATATATAGACACAGGGTAATAATACACTAGGGAAGAGTCTTGAGAGCACATGAAACCAAGCTAATGCGATAAAGTAGTGAGCGACATATTCAGTGAACATTAAAATGATAAAAGAATGAGCTTGTGGTGAGTATACACTCAGCACACAAACTCGCTAATGAGACAAAGTATTGAGTAGCATAATCACTGGACATCTATTTACATGTTAAAGAATGAGCTTGTGGTGAGTATACACGCAGCACACGATCACGCTAATGAGACCAAGTATTGAGTAGCATAATCACTGGACATCTATTTACATGTTAAAGAATGAGCTTGTGGTGAAAACCCACGCAGCACACGATCACGCTAATGAGACAAAGTATTGAGTAGCATAATCACTGGACATCTATTTACATGTTAAAGAATGAGCTTGTGGTGAGTATACACTCAGCACACAAACTCGCTAATGAGACCAAGTATTGAGCAACATATTCATTAAACATTCAAATGATCAATGAATGATGTTGTGTTAAAATTTGCATAGAAAAAATTTCACTAGGGCAGTTTCTGCAGCCGATAAAATTGTTGGCAATTAGAACTTTGCTACTGACACTGTTCTTACTTAATACTGTTCATGATGTTTATTGCCTCGTCACAAAGCGAATGCTGGCAGAAAACACGTATATATTCCACTGTCTTGCATATAGCTTCAGATGTAACAACTAGAAGAACCATGAAAAATGTTATTGTGTTACTGGTTGCCTAACGACTTCCAACAATATGTCAATAATGGCGACAATATATTTCATGTATTGATTTTTACGTATTGTTATTAACACTGCCTTGAAGGAGTCTGCTTGAACAATTTAAAGCCCCGGTCTTTGAAGGGGCCGCAGTATGCGGTATGCGGTGAGGGAATGAACGGCAGCGTTGTGGAGGGTAGGAGGCGGTTGAGGTTGGTAGGAGGCCGTCTCACTGGGATAAGGTTACACTGGTAGAAGGCTACCTCGCTGGTAGAAGGCTGCACTAGTAGAAGAAGTTTAGACTAGACAATAATGTCATTTTACTGCTAAGCATGAGGATAATTGTTTTTCTGTCGACTCGTGTAGTCGGCAGCACTCTTCACTCCGTCTGGTACCCAAGTAGGCCTAGCAGAAGGAAGGTAGGCATTACTCTGTTCGCCTAACACAATAGAGGTTGACGGATGCCTTAACGAGAACTTAAAATCGCTGTCGTGCATCATTGCGAAGAAGTAATGCGTTTCGTTGGGTCAACTTCCAGTTGGTTATAGATCTTTAAATACAATTTATTAATTTCTTTCCGTATCGACATAAAAAATGAACACTCGAATTGCACTCTAAAAAAAAAGATACTGTTACTCAAGTCTAATCCGAAGTTGACAGCACAACTTCAAAATATTTGAAAGGATTCAAACCATGAATAAAATTTAATTGCAATTGGACTCGTTATTTCTATGGTGATGCTATAACACGTCCCCAATTACCATTGGTTGTTGTTCCGTTGCTGTTCTATGGACCAACACAAGCGCAATAACAACAACATGTTTCCTGACCGGATGGGGCCCGTTGGATTGATTATGCTGGATGTATGCAAGCAAATAAGCAATGTCCGCCATATAACTTACTGCCTTTCAGAAGCATTCGAGATGCACCATCTTTCAGACGGCAGCAGCTTCTATACCCCGCCGGCAGTTGGTGTCCGGTCTTCCCCATTATATCTACACTACAAAGCAATTCTCCACCCAGCATCAGCTGGTCCTGGGTGTGGGACGTCTTGAATGCTCCTCTACGGTACAGGCACCAGACGAACTGGCCAGTCCTTGGCATCATTAAATGGCGACATATAATCATTGTTCTTTTATTATCCTGCTAAATTTGGTTTGACAGTTGCCTCTGCAATGTAAAATATAGTTTTATCCAATATAATAATTAATCGAAGTGAAGAGAACATTTTCTATCATCAAAATATGTTATTTGGTATATGAGGCCCCATTGAAATTGACAACTCCAGGTTTATTGGCCAATAGATATATTCATCCAACATATTTATTTAATTAGGAATTTTCGCATAATTCCATATATCAATTTTATATTATAAAAAGTACTTATATATATATATATATATATATATATATATATATATGTGTGTATGTATA
>SDVV010040601.1:0-10517 GCA_016164225.1 Gammarus roeselii | reverse complement strand
ATATATAATGAAGCTAGTCCTGTACACCTATTTATGTAAATGTGCATGTGGCTGATGCACAGCGCAGATGGTGCAGAAAGATCCTGTCACAATGCAAATCTGCTCATGTATTCTGAGTAAATTAAAACTGGGGATGATAAAAGTTTTCTGCGTGACCTGTTCAAGACACAAGCTTCCAATGGAAATGGTGGGGGGGTAGAGCCTAAAGAGCTCGTGACAGAGCGGCAAGTGTAAACAGCTTGATAGATGGCACTCTAAGACAACGATGTCAACAAAGCAGGTGGAGGGGAGAATAATTCACCGGTAAATGATGTACCATGATTTCTAGGGACGAGGAGAAACGTCATACCAGCTGATGATCTGAAAGGTAAAACAGCATAAATGAAGATTTTGTAATAAAGACTTGAAATTGTGGATGCGCCGCGGCATTTTCTGCAGCGCCCTCTATTGACGGAAGGCAGTCAGCAAGGCGAGGCGCCGCCTGGAAAACGCTGATGTGTTATGATCGGCCTCCTCTGGCACAGATTTATAAAACAGTGTAGGCTTTAGGCCTATTAACCCTTAGCTCAAATTTCATGGATATCCCTTGCCTAGCATATATTTAATTCCCCTCCGATGTTTGTTTTAAAATGGAACAGGTGGCCGACTTGCAGATCATATGACGTAGGAGACATTGACGAATTGAGGGTCATTTGCGCTCCTTGAAAATCCCCGTGTCAGCGATAGGGGGGAGGGGAGACTAGATCCCATAACACTGTTTAGCTCAGGGGTATCATATATGGTAAGCAATAGATGGGAGGAGCCAACAAAATCCGTTAAAAGACTCAATTGTATATTTACCAAAGAGGTCTGGGTATTAAAAGGCTCGCCTCTTTAGCTCGTCCAAAAATGTGAACTATTCCCTGATTGGAGGATCTTCTTCAATCTCATGATCATGGCCCTCCCACATATTATCCAGGGCAGCCCCGAACGACTGAGGGCAGCAGACATTCCTGCGCTCGGCCGCAGCACACACTGGTGAGCAGCTGCGGCCGTCGGACACACTCTGGCCAGCAGCAACCACACACAGACCCTTGCACTCTGGCCGCAGCGCACACACACTTAAAATCAGCTGAAGCCTGCGGGCTCAGGCCGCCTACTCTACTCTACGCTCGTCTTACACTTAACACTTTTCTTTTTGATATGCACTTTTGTGACTTGTGTCCGTTATTACAATTTTATAATCCGTACTCTATTGTTAGAGTAACTTTTGCCTTGTTACCTGTTACAAAAAGACAATTATAAAACCAATGTTTCATCATTCCAACCTTGATTTACCCGATTAGAGCAACCGTGGAAGCTCGATCGTAACAGATGGAGCTCACATCACCGCTCAAAACCGTGACGTTAGAGACAAGTTTTCGTCGCGCAAACCAGTAATCACTGGTTAAATAGGCACTGGATGAGATACTGGACTTTCTTCAATCTCCGAGCAGTTGTGCTTACGATGCTGAGAGGATATCATAAATAGAAATGTTGTTTGCAAGGATGCGACACGAGAGAAATCTGTCCAGCGTCCCAGAAGGTAGTCATACCACAGATAGAAAAGACCAATTGGCAACTGAAGGCCCTGTTAGTGGCCGCCTCGGCAGCAGCACCGTCATGACGGCTCTCCGCGGCAAGGCACCATCACCAACTTCACTATCACTACTATGCCTATCTGAAGCTATCCCGCCATCACTACCATCATTAGTATCACTACCACCACAGACGTCGCCCCGACCGTTACAGACAACACTAACTTCAACACTGTCGGTATCACCTCAACCACCATCACCGATATCATTCCAGTCACCGCTGAAGACTGGCACATCACAGAAGACCGAGTACCTTGATATGGTACAGTAGGGAATCTCTGCGCATGACAGCTCAAGCGAAAATGTTCAACCGCTGCCGAGCAATCCAGGAATATTCTCTGATACGTCTGCAGTGAGACAATAACAGGAAGTCGAAGAAGAACCCTACTGTAATAATTAGAAATGGTTGCACTAGACAGGAAATTTTCTTACTAATGGCACTGCCAAACTCTTCGTATCCCTTCCATACCCTGAAGTAGGAACTATCTATGGAGGGTGAAGGGACGTCTCAAGTAGCATGTTAGTGGATAGGCGCCGTTTAATTGCATAAAGCGTCGAAGCACGGAAGCGAACACGTTCCCCTCTGACATATATAGGGACGGCACTACACTTGAGTCAATGCTCTTTAACGTGAACATCTGGGAAGAAAGGAACTGCCTTCCGCTACTCACTAAGAGTGTGCGTCTGCCGGAGAACTTCAACCAGATCATGGAAAGGAAGATGATTTTAGAGCATGGGTAAGTGAAATTGTGGTTGATCGCAGAAGGTGCGTGAGGGATCCCGTGCAGGACTCAGCTGCTATAGGACGGAATCCAATGATGGTAGCAGGCAGAACAGGAGTTCGGAAACTTGGATTCACCCATGGGGGAAACTTACCTTCATATTTTGTAGGAAATCTTAGCTCATTCTTAGTTTCCTCAGTTTACGAAACGATGGAAATCAGGATGAGGAAGCCACATTGAAGTTTAACATTCATTTGACAACAATCGCTGAGCCCGAACAGAAGCAGTAGGCAGTACTAATTCGAGAAAATCCTGGGTTTGAGTGTTACATCTAATAGTACCTCTGTCTAATTCATAAATGTATATTTAACCTCAGATAACAATCTAAAATAATACATCTGATGCATGAGTGTACTTGGGGGTAATTTTGAAGAGTAAAGAGAAGCAACAGGTAAATGTGTGTATTTTAGGATATTTTAATTTTTCCACACACAAATACACTCACTAAGAACGACGAGTTATTTTCCGTGCATTAAAATGTAACGTTTCAGGACACCAGATTGATGTCTGTCAATCGCGGTTCTCTTTTCACTTTATCGAAAGTGGTAGATTAGATTGAGGAGTCCATCTCCACCTGAGCACTGACACGAGCTTTGTGAGCTCCCCGTAGAGAGCAAAGCTCATCAATTCTGATAGGTTCGCACTTTAGCGTAACTTTGCGTGTAGAGGGAATGCAGACTCCAAAACAATCTGACTCGTGAAGTTAGAACGATTGAGTAGAACTTCGAAAATATGGGGTTGATTAGAATATACTATGCGGAGTTCAATGCCCTTCTTTCGGATATTCGCGATAGGCTTTTCTAAGTGACCGAGGATGCTGATAACGTCAGACTAGATGACCTGTATGGCTGCAGGAGACAACTCATGTTAATAGCAACGCGCTGTGCCTCGGTAACATAAAACCGAACATATATATCGTTCCAGGTTAGAATAAATGGGCAAAGGAATAGACTTATGTTGTACAAGACGCCGGGATTATAGGCCTCGGAGTCTTCTAGGCCTCGGGGAGGCCTGCATGCAGTAGCTACGACGGTAGCAAAGTGATGGTGTCCTAGAGAACTGGCGCTCTCACGACATGAAAGAGCAGCAGATGGTGTCCTAGAGAACTGGCGCTCTCACGACATGAAAGAGCAGCAGATGGTGTCCTAGAGAACTGGCGCTCTCACATGAAAGAGCAGCAGTTGCGTGCGCGGGCGCTCTTACCAAAGTTGCGAGAAGGTAAATGCTCATATCTTCAGAGGGACAAACAGTCACTTAATCCTAAATAGGAAGGATTAAGTGACGGCAGCAGGCATGAAAGGTGAGGCAGGCATCTAAAAGATCTGGGGGGACACTAGCAGGAAATATAGAATTATGTTGACACGGAAATGAATTTAGGATGTGTTCAAGCCGCCCATGACAATGTTCCAGCTGGTAAAGAAATGATCACCATGGCAGAGGTTAGGAACATTGCCAACAGCTTTGAAAATAATTAAGCCCTTGGATTTGTCGACATACCAGGCGAAAATACTCCCCCTGATTGATTGCAGCGCTTGCCCTCTTCCTCTCTGGCTACATATATTGGCAAGGAGCTACCACGAGAGGTAATGCATCAGCTTGTGATTTGATTTGCTTTTCATTTCCACCAGATCCTCAACGCGAGTCATAATAGGCTCTCCCGTAGGGCTTGATGGTCATGGATTCCAGTAAACTCGCATGCACGCCTCAGTGTGCGAGATCTGGTGGAAATTTATCACCATGAAGAAAGGGCAGAGAAAATTAGTTGAGCCCAAGAAAGAAGAAATAATATAATACTAAAATAAATTGTTAATGATCTATAAAATGAATAATCATCCATCCACCCCAACATGTACTTGTGATTATTTTCTAAATTGTAAAACAAAGAACCAGTCTGATATTAAAATAATAGCCCCATTGATTGCTATTGCCACCTTAGAAGGCAAGGTTCTCGAGCAGCTGATTTCTGCACGATTGGGAGCATTTCTCTCCACTATGGATAGTCAGCTTAGATTCAAAGAGGACAATGGAAGAGAAATAGTGTCTTCTGTGCTTCCTATAAGCGAAGGTTTCGATAGAGTGAATCATTGGACTTTATTTAGGAAGTTAATAGGGAGAGGAGCTTCTTCTCATATGAATCTCGCTGTCTCTCAGAGTATTTTGGGAACAGCCGTTGCGGGTGGTTTGAATGTCTTGGAAACTGTTCAAACTATCCAGGAGATGGAGCAAGTAAGGAACTCAATAAAACACGAGTTGCATTCTTATCACAGCTTTTTATAGCTTGCGAACACTATTAGAGAGGAAGTTATTTGCTGAAGACATGCTACATAGGGCATACTCCTCGAACATGTTAACCTCACTCTTTGTCACGCGTTAGGACCTGAGTAGTAAATTGAATGATAGAGTTCAATAAAAATCTAATAAGAGGAAACTGTTCCGTTGTCGTTTACCCGTAATAGCTTTAAAAATTATATAATAAATGGGTGATAGTGGAAGAGTAGAGAGAGTAATTGGGAAGACCAAACTATGAGAAGTCTTGGCACAAGTTGTGAGGCGAAAGAAGGCTCTTGAAGTGCTGTTCGGTGAGAGATGGCTCTTGAAGCGCTGCTCTGAGATAGACTGCTCATGAAAAGTTTAAATTAATTCATTTTCCAACGATTCTCAACGAAAAAATTTTTGCTAAGGAAGGTGTCGAGAACGTGTAAATATAACTTGATAAGTATTGTATTTACATTTTCGTGAATGAAACATTTTTTCTTCTTTTGCCGAGACAATTTTTTCAACATCGGTGACTATGGTAGCCTAGATTGAGCTCTCGACTACTTGAAGGTCTAGGGAGGAGAGGAGCCTGAAGGATTCACTGTAGATTGACGACCCACGTTCAGTAAAAAAATGGCCCAATGATCACATGATGATTTCGACGACAGCATTATAGGGAAGCATGGTGCCTTGACTTATACAGCACAAATTATTGCAACGTGTTGCCAGCTGCAGCCCTTGATGTTCCTCAAGGGTTTTGACAAGAGAGGGAAGGGACAGGACTGCAATATGACCCCATTGCAACCCAAATGACCTGAGACATTTCAGAATGGATTGCTTAAATAAGATGGTTGATGAGGATGAAGAAAGGTTCACGTACGAGCATCGCAGGAAAAGTGTCCAGTTTTTAATGCGAGACGAGAGACACATGATACCCTGCTGATGACCTTCATGGCTCACGGATGCAACTGTATGAAGTAAACCAGCTGTTCAAAAACATTTAGAGTGATAATGAAATTATTGGTGCAATAGCAAGAACAGTTGCACCTCGACAAATACTATCGACAATAGGTACTTATTCAGTGATTATCGTCCATGGATAACGGGGTCAGCCGCCTTAATGACCCCTCCTCCCAAAAGGTGATGGGAGATGAATCCCTAACGACCACAGGCGTGAGTTAATTCTGACCAGTAAAGCAATGAAGGGAGGAAAGTTATCGTGACCTCCCCAACCCTTCAAATTACTTAGATTGGCGCCCTGTCTTAGGCAGGGTCTTAGGTGAGTGGTCTCCCGTATCAGAATAATGGTTACGTCTCTGACTTCACAGACAGCGAGGCTTTGAGGTGCGTGCGAGTGAGGCAGTCTGCCATACATGCACTTTCTGGGACTGCCTGCATCACAGGCATTTACTGAAGCTGTCTGCTTTACACGCACGTTCAGTGAGACTGTGATGCGCGTGTAACGCAGTCTGCTTAACAAGCGCCCACTCGATGTAATTTGCCGCCTTAACCAACGCTAGCCTTCACATAAAATGAGAGCCATGATAAAGAGCTATATTACTTAAGGTCAGGGAAGAAATGAGAAAGAAAGAAAAAACAGTGAAACGCTCTTAAATCGTTGGAGGAGTAGTGAACCGCATCCTGTTGTGACGCTATTGCCACCCTTACGTGGACTAAATTTGTAACACTTCGGTGGGTTCAATGGTCGTCCAGCGCTAGTTAGTATCCAGAGGCGGCCGCTTCGCGAGTGAATGCCCATGGAACAATAGAAATGTAAGTACTCAGCGGTTCTCCTCTGGCACTGGATGCTATTCAACAATTGCACAAAATATAAACAAAATAATATAAACATTTACATAAACGAATGTTGTTAATTACTCTTCAGTAAGATCTTTGTTGTATGTAGGAATGAATTACTCTGCCTATCATATTTTAAATTATTGTTTATATGACAACGAAAACAACTTGATTCTATTCAGACAAACTGAATGAAAATTGTATAAAAAATAAACAAATAATCAACGACATTATCGTCCACAACATTTTGACAACACTTAGCTTCTAATTGTTGATAGATGTATATATCACAAAAAGATCTTTTGCTTTCATGTTGCTAGATACCCTGTCATCGGGGTATTCACCTGTACTCGTCCCATGCAAATCAGTATGTCAACATGAACTGGAAGCAAAGATGTTTTCATCCGTTCAAGCACGAGATAGCAAACAATCAAGCACAATTTGTTTCAATGTCATCGCATCACTGAATTCCAGACCTGATAGTGTAACACTGGATGGACCTCAAACTAACCCGCATATGTAATCAAATTATAATACAGGCTGACGAAAAGCAGCATCATAACCACAGAATACAAAAGGTTTCATTTACCATCAGTCCTTCTATCAACTGAATTAATGGTTTTGGGATCCTTTGACTATTTAGAACTTGCTTCTTGATTTGCCGGAAGATACCAGATCTACAAGTCCTTCTCCCTACCGGGTGTATGGTTTGGGGATCCGTTGACTTTTAAGAAGAGCTTGCTTCTTGATATGCCGGAAGATACCAGATCTACAAGTCCTTCTCCCTACCGGGTGTATGGTTTGGGGATCCGTTGACTTTTAAGAAGAGCTTGCTTCTTGATTTGCCGGAAGATACCAGATCTACAAGTCCTTCTCCCTACCGGGTGTATGGTTTGGGGATCCGTTGACTTTTAAGAAGAGCTTGCTTCTTGAATTGAAGGACGATACCATGCCTACAATAAGCCCACAATCAGCATTCCGGTGGCACACTTTGTAGTAAACATGATCTCACTGAATTGTGTCTAATCTCTGACGTACATTACAATAAGTCGGCTACGCTTGACTACAAATTGGTGTATGGGAATGCAGAGGGCCTAGGCTGGGGAGGCGGGGGTGGAGGCTGCTGTCCCGGCGGGAAAGACTGCATACAGGCAGAGTAGAGTGGCTGCTGGGTTTGGAGGTTGAGTGGCAGCTGAACGTGGCTGTAGGCGGGGTAGATGCCGCCAGGCGCGACTGCCGTGGCAACCATGGAGGGGTGAGGGGCGGCCATTGGAGCTCCAGTGGCATGGGGTGGGGGTTGAGGAGCCACAACACTGCTGGAGCTGTTGGGAGGTAATGACTGAGGAGCACTGACGGGAGGGGTGATGATACGAGAATCTTTTGGAGCTGAACCAACACCTCCTCCTGGATCTTGCTGCTGTTGTTGTTGCTGTTGTTGTAGTTGTTGCTGTAGTTGTTGTTGCTGCTGTTGTTGCTGTTGCTGCTGTTGTTGTTGCTGTTGTTGTTGTTGTTGCTGCTGTTGCTGCTGCTGCTGATGTTGTTGAAGAACTTGCTGATTAGCTGGTGCAACATCAACTCTTTGCTGCTGCTGCTGTTGATGGTCTTGTGAGTTCTGCATCCCAGCCGCCGATGTTGATGTGTTGGAATTAGGAGGATGAACATTATCATCATCATCATCATCGCTGTGCGCTCCGTTGCGGTCCACTTTCTTGTCCATGCGAAAGAACCTGACATTCGGGAACTGTTCCTTCATAAAGTGCCTGAAGGAGGAGTAGCCCATCACCTTGACGTTGGGCTCAAAGTGCTCGCAGTACTCCCGGTAGGCGTTGTGGATCTTCTTCCTGGTGATTTCGACAGGGAGGTAGACAGGTGGCGCCTTGCCTGTCTTATTGGTCTTCTTGGATCCAGAGCTGTTGGGAGAGTACCTGGAAATGTACGATTGCAGGAAAGACGCGGCGTGCTGGTAGGTGTCCAAGGGGAAAGTGTTGGGGGGCTTCTTGCCGTGGTTTCCGTGCACCCTTGGAGTCACCCCGTTCACCATTACGTGCTTCCTTATGGCCTTTAACTGGTAGTGGGTACAGTTCTCAAGGTAGAGGAAAGCATCCAAGCAGATTTTCTTGCCTTGGAACACGTAGGAGGCTCTTAGACGCTTCCTTTCCTTGTGCCTTGAAGTCTCTTCCGGATTCGCCAAGCAGGCCATGGTCACACCCATGAGGTACATGTCATGCTCATTCTTGGTTAATTCGGCGATGTTGAGCCGGTGCCTAAACACGAACTCTGGGTTCATGTTCTTGAAGCAGTTGTCGCCGTCGCACTCGCACCCCTTGCTGAAACGGTTGCGGACCTGGTCGCTGTTATCCTCTAATTTGGTGGGATCGATGCCCTCGGCTAACAGGTCCACCAGCTTACGTTTCTTCTTCACCTCTTTCTTGATTTTGGGCTTGGTCTCCAGCTCGTCCTCCTCGGTGATGTCATTGGCGTTCAGCGTCGTGTCCATGTCACTTGATTGCAGGTCCACGACCAGAGCATCGCCTACACGAGAGACGGATTCGATTAGAGCGACAGGGATGAGTCATGTCATAGAAGACAGGACAGATTTGATTATAGTGACTGGCATAAAACATGTCACGGGTGATAGGGCAGAGTTGATTAGAGTGACTGGGTTAGATTTATCGCGGAAGACAGAGCAGATTAGATTAAAGTGACTAGGATAAGACACGTCATGAGAGACAGGGCAGATTTGATTAGTTATGACAGGGATGAAACATGTCAGAACATTAAAATGATCCTAACACATACATGTATCCGTCCTTTACACTTAATTGATGAATGATAACAGCTTGCTAATGATACCTTATGATGCAATATTATAATTATTCGTTCGAGACCTTTCAAACAATTTCATTATTCTCACAGTAGGTAGCTACTCATCATGGACTAAACTGTCGCGATTCATCACTCAACCCTTGCTGCTAACTGAATAAACTGTTGAGATTCACCATTTTACCCATGCCACTCACTGAGTAACTGTCGTGATTCACCATTCAACCCTTGCCACTAACTGAATAAACTGTCAAGATTCACCACTTAACCCTTGCTACTAACTAAAAAGACTGTCGAAATTCACCATTTAACCCCTGCTACTAACTGAACAAACTGTCTAGATTCACCATTTAACCCGTGCCACTAACTGAACAAACTGTCGAGATTCACCATTTAACACTTGCCACTAACTGAACAAACTGTCGAGATTCACCATCCAATCCTTGCCACTAACTGAACAAACTGTCGAGATTCACCATCCAACCCTTGCCACTAACTGAACAAACTGTCGAGATTCACCATCCAATCCTTGCCACTAACTGAACAAACTGTCAAGATTCACCATCCAGCCCTTGCCACTAACTGAACAAACTGTCGAGATTCGCCATCCAATACTTGCCACTAACTGAACAAACTGTCGAGATTCACCATCCAACCCTTGCAGCTAACTGAACAAACTGTCGAGATTCACCATCCGATCCTTGCCACTAACTGAACAAACTGTCGAGATTCACCATCCAACCCTTGCCACTAACTGAACAAACTGTCGAGATTCACCATCCAACCCTTGCCACTAACTGAAAACTGTCGAGATTCACCATCCAACCCTTGCCACTAACTGAACAAACTGTCGAGATTCACCATCCAACCCTTACCACTAACTGAACAAACTGTCGAGATTCACCATCCAACCCTTGCCACTAACTGAACAAACTGTCGAGATTCACCATCCGATCCTTGCCACTTACTGAACAAACTGTCGAGATTCACCATCCAACCCTTGCCACTAACTGAACAGACTGTCGAGATTCACCATCCAACCCTTGCCACTAACTGAACAAACTGTCGAGATTCACCATCCAACCCTTGCCACTAACTGAACAGACTGTCGAGACTCACCATCCAACCCTTGCCACTAACTGAACAAACTGTCGAGATTCACCATCCAACCCTTGCCACTAACTGAACAAACTGTCGAGATTCACCATCCAACCCTTGCCACTAACTGAACAAACTGTCGAGA
>SDVV010040600.1:0-10517 GCA_016164225.1 Gammarus roeselii | reverse complement strand
CTACAAAGAGAGGAGAAACGAGGTGAAGCGGGTGGTGAGGAGAGCCAAAAGGGACGCTGATGCCAGGTGGGGCAGACGGTTGTGCCAGAATTTTGAGGAGAACAAAAAGATGTTCTGGAAAGAGGTGAAGAGGGTGAGAAAGGGAGAGACCGGAAAGGAGGAAGTGGTGAAAGATGAAAATGACCAGTTGTTGTTGGAAAGTGGTGATGTACGGAAAAAGTGGGCCGAGTATTTTGATGAGTTGTTGAATGTCGAGGATGACAGAGAGGCTGACATTGTGGCTGTGGGTGGTGGTGCTCGGATGCCAGTTTTGGGAGAAAAACTTGTTGCGGACATTACCAGGAAAGATGTGCAGGAGGCGGTGGACGTGATGAAAGCAGGGAAAACCCTGGGTTTTGGATGGCGTTGTGACCGAGTGCCTGAAGAAGGGTGGAGTAACGATTGTCGAATGGTTGTGGAGGTTACTGAACTTGTGTTTTGTGGCAGGCGTGGTACCAAGTGAGTAGCGCAGTGCCTGCATTGTTCCGCTATGTATGGGCAAAGGAGATAAAAATGAATGCTGCAACTCGAGAGGTATCAGTCTTTTATGTGTGGTTGGTAAGAGACTGTGCGGACTGCGGAATTGGAGAGGAACAGTGTGGCTTTAGGAGTGGTAGAGGGTGTACTGATCAGATTTTTGCAGCGAGACAGGTCTGTGAGAAGTACCTTGCCAAAGAAAAAGATGTGTTCTGGGCCTTCGTGGATCTGGAGAAGGCATACGACAGGATTGACAGGGAAGCGCTGTGGAGGGTGTTGCGTTTGTATGGAGTGGGCGGACATCTGTTGAAAGCGGTGCAGAGTTTCTATGCTGACAGCCGAGCATGTGTCAGAGTGGGGAGCGAGGTGAGTGATTGGTTCACAGTGAAAGTGGGACTGAGACAAGGCTGCGTGATGTCTCCCTGGCTGTTCAACCTCTATATGGATGGAGTGATCAGGGAGGTGAACGTGAGTGTGCTGGGTCGTGGCTTGGAACTGTTGGAAGCGAATGGGCGGAGTTGGCAGTTGAGCCAGTTGCTATCATGATACGGCCTTGGTTGCGGATTCGGAGGAGAAGCTATGTAGGCTAGTGTCTGAGTTTGGTAGAGTGTGTGAGAGGAGGAAGCTTCGAGTGAACGTAATGAGATGCTCGAGGACTGTCGATGCGAGCAAAATTAGAGTCACCCTAAATGGAGAGCTCATGGAGGAAGTTCAGTGTTTCAAGTATCTGGGCTCCCATGTGGAGATAACTGAACTAGTGGGAACTGAAGTGAAGGCGCGAGTGAAGGAGGGATGTAAAGTGTTGGGTGCACTAAAGAGTGTAATGAGCTGTAGGACGTTGGGGATGGAAATAAGAGAGGGCTGTATGAGGGTGTTGTTGTCCCAACTGTGCTACAGGTTGACCAGATTCATCAATTAATGGGTCAATTTTAGTTTTAGATGTTGAAAATTTGGCTGCATAAGCAAAGAAAAACTTAGATTTTTTATTTTATTTTTCAATAGCTTTCTTTTCATTTTCTCTTCTCTCTCGATCATGTGAACCTTTAATCCGCTTTTCAATCAAGATGATAGCTTCTTCTTGTTGTTTTATGCGTCTAAAAGGGTTTACTTTGTTGCAAAGTTTGTTCTGTTTAATTGCTTGCTTTTTCATGAGCAATTTCCTTTCTGAATAATACTCGCTTCTTTTGGGATTTTTTTTTTATTGGCACATGTTGTACACACATTTGCAACAGTATATCATCAAAGTTATTCTTTGCTTCCTCCACATCGTTTGCCTGATCAATGAGTTCTTTCCAATCAATTTTGGACAGAGATGTGTGTATATTTACTCAATTTACATCTGCACTAAAGTTCAGTTGCCTGAAAGTCGTCTTACCGGAGAAGATGGTATTTTCTGTGTTCCTTCTCAGTAGGTCAGCATCTAGACACATTTCAATCACATTATGATCTGATAATGCAGTTTTAGTTATTTAAATGTATTTTATACACTCAACCGAGTTGGAAATCACTAGATCAAAGATATTATTATTTCGTGTCGGCTGTTCAATAATTTGGGTACGAAAATATCTATCTACTAATTTGAACAGTGTTTCAGCTTGAATTGTTGCAGCTTCGGTGTTACCTTTGCCAATAATATAGCTACCAGGTGCTGCCGCTTGATCATTATTTAACCATTTGATGAATGGAAAATTGAAGTCACCACAAAGAAAGATTTTATATTTAGTCTGATCAATGTTAGACATGTATGTCTGTAAGATTCCGAGCACATCTTTAAAATGTACGAACTTGCAGTGTGGTGGTCTATACACTATAATTACTATGGTTTTTAGCTTTTCAACTTCAACAGCAATTCACTCGCTGTAGTCATTGGAAAACTTCCATTCTTCCCAGCTTCCAAGACACTCTTTCACATAGACTCCAACACCACCATATTTCCTATTTGTGCAGTCACTTCTGGAAAAATGTAATTTTCAATATAGAGCTCAGCTGATGTAACATTTTCATTTAGGTGTGTCTCTTGAGAACCGCTACTAGCCAGTCAATCACTCGACAAAAACACCACACCTTTTCATGCATAACCTTCATCCACGCCTTCTTTTTTCCACTTACCACTCCAAACTTAGTCTCAGTCAGCATCAACACATCCAACTTCCTCCTCACAAACATCCCACCTATCTCTCGCCTCTCTGCTTCACTTGTACTACAGCCACGCACATTCAGCGACCCTAGCTGTAGGGTTCGGAGAGTCGTGAGCTTCTCTCCCCTCGCCCGTCTTGCCGTCTTTCATGGAGAATTTTACCGAGGGGATTCCTAGCCCCCTGGTCCCGTTCCTTATTAGTCGCTTCTTACAACACGCAAGGTTTGCGGTAGTACGATTCTAAGCTACGGCTACAGGGCTCCCCTTTTAGTCGCCTTTTACGACCCGCAGGGGATACGGTAGCAGGATTCTAACACCCCCGCTACGGGGTGGAAGAGGGATGATAGAAAATAAAAAACTACGAGGGAAAGTTGTCAAGAGAAGTAGAGAGATACGTTAATGGAGTTTCAACAAAACAAACGAGGTAAAAGGAGTCAACATGATGAAAGCATAACCAGAAAGGAGTAGAGAAGTAGAGATAGTGATGAATAGAAGGGCCTGAAAGGAAAATAGAGTGCTCACCTCCCCCCTCCGGTTGGATCGAGGACCCGTGCGACAAGTGGACTTGTCTCTTTAGGGTGGGGGTCGGGATGGAGGAATCTATCGGCAGGTAAGAAGAAGCGTGATGACACATGACGATTTAGATTTCATCAAAGAGGTTGATTTCACTACACATCTGAAGTGGTTCTACACTGAATCGTTTCTGAGGAAACTCAGAAAGCATCAGGGTCCAGGAACCGGTTCCTGGTATAGTGGGTGCATCGGCACTTCGTCCAGGTTCGGCATTCTGCCACGCATGTTCAATTGCATGAGTGACTAGACAGTCCATGCAAAATAGAGACGGCGACGTCTCCATTCGATGTCCTCCAGAATGACACGGACACCAGTGCTCCAGAAAGTTTTGGCACTTTAAGCTAGATGACTGTGCATTAGTCTACAAGTCCTATTCTCAATCGACCGACAATTATCGCAGTCCGTCGAGAGCGACTACTTGGAAAAGAACCAAGTTGTTGTTGTGTCTGACAGAACGTAATTTATTTCTCAAGTGAACGTCAGACCAATTATTGTTCCCTGTCGCTACTAACTGAGTCGCTATTATCTAGTCAGTTGCCTGAATCATAAATTTCCACATTGTTCTGCCACATTATGAAGCCGTGCCCCACGATTCTGGTGCGCTAATGCATTTGTGCCTCCTGTCCTGCTCTGCACTCTGGCGTTTTGGGCAGTCTTGAACTCACCAAGGTGAGAATCAAAAATGAGAAGGAAAAAAATGAGCGATACCTCTAAAATTGCTTCATTCATTTTTGTCTCTTTTGCCCTTATACAACAGAAGAATGCAAACTCTGTGCAATTCAGTCGGCACCAAGTCAGACACAAAATGAGATTAGGCAGTCTCACCAACTATAAGACAATCTTACCACTACACCTCTATTGGAACTCGATTGAAACACCGTCCAAGCCAGGGGCTTTCCATGCTTTTATCACCTCAACCGTCCCCCGCACCTCTTCTTTAGTAATGTCTACAGCCTATTCGGATCCCATAACCGGCATCCGTGCACCCATCACCCGCTGCAACAATATCAGCTTCACTGACGTTCTCAAAACTGATTAACTCTTTAAAATACTCGGCCCACCTAGGCAGTACATCACCATTCTTCAACAACAACCGGCCAATTTACACCTTTCACCACCTACTGCCTGGTCTCTCTTGTTTCCAGAACATTTCTGGGCTTTCTAAACATTCGTGCACAAGCGCTTACCTCATTAAGAGCAGCGTCCCTTGTTGCACTTCTCACATTACGCTTCACTTCTTTTCGCTCCTCTCTCTATATATGTCGCAAGGCACCAACATCGCCTGCAACCACTCCTCAAAATCTCTCTTCTGCACTACCGCCAGTTCAACCTCACCATTCTACAACACGCAAGCCTTCCTACTACAGCCGCTCACACGGCGCACGACAGATATTTTTGCACATCTCAACAACGTATCTCAAAACGTCTCCTATTCTTCAAAGACATTACCCAGGCCTTGCCCTCTCACACTTTCCTATTTTTCATTCAACGACTGTTGAAACTCCTCAGCTCTGCTCGTCACATTCACCTCACTCGTCTAAACTACCTCTTCCTCCTCCCACTCGTTTGATCTCCTTCCACCTCTGCTTCACTCTTAGCCTACATTTCATCAGAAGATCGTCGGCCATTCTTTCACACTCCCATCTCAACATCCGCGCATCCAACATCCTCCTCACCACTCTCCTATGTACTTTTTGAACAAGCAGTTTCCTACTACCAGCTCCCGCTGCATGTACAAACCGATCAGGTTCTCCACCGTCAATTCTACCTGTAACGTCATACCTCCAACAACATTCACAACCACTCTCGATAAAATTGGTGGATTGACTGATCGTTCTCTTCAATATAAAATAACAACATCGGCCGCAAAAGGGTTACATACTTTAGATGGGGCAGGCAAGGTCACATTGAATGATTGCAAGATCAATAGATTTACATAATGAGCATAATACAAACGGTTTTCAACCCACTTGACCCCTTCTCAGCGACTAGGCTATCATACTAGCCCATCGAGAGACAAGGTAAACATGCTCACCGAGATTATGATAGTGGAATTTATTGTCTGCGGTCAGAGGTGAAGGCAGTATGATGGATAGTCGATCCCAGGCCAGGCTGCTCCATCGCGCCGCAGCCTGACAGAGAGCTGGCAGTGACGCTGCATCGCTGCTTGAGGTCGATTGCTCTGAAGGGTCGGGCGAGGGGGCTTCGGCAGTGGGCGAGGAGGAGCGAGAGGAAGAAGTTGCGGTGCTCTTGCCCTGGCTTGACACTGACCGTAGTTCGACAACAAGGGTCCTCATCAAGTGGCAGAGGGCCGCCGCCACCTGACGACATAAACGTTACGCAATGTAAAATGATATTGTATTTAGCAGTAGGCCTGGGACGACCTGAAGAGTCCATTCTAGCAAGTATTTCCAAATTGAATTTGCAGCACATCTAGCCCAGACTAGCAAGAAATTTAATTATGAATTTATGATGTACTTAGTAATTTCTAGTAGCTACTTAACAAAGAAGTTAAGAATATCATCGGAGTGGCCCATGCCACAACGGCCGTTATTGTAAGGGTCGCTAAAATGTGCTAGGTTGTTCGGTTGAAGCAGATAAGAGAAAGATTGGCGACATTTTTGTGATGGGGCTGAGTTAGACGATGGTGAAAGGTAGGAGCGAATTATAATTTGGTGAGGTAACTGGAAGGATGTCAGATGTGGAGGAAGGCTGGCCCAAGAGGGTGTGGTGTTATTGAGTAATTGGTTGACTAGTTGTGATGAGTGGAAGGAAGAGCCCTCTAGATTTTTGTGGGTGAAGGTTAAGTCAAGTATAGAAAGATATCTCTCTATACCTAACTTGATCTTCACCCACATCAATCTAGAAGGTTCTTCCTTCCACTTCTTATTGCTACTAGTCAACCGATCACTCACTAACACCCCACATCTTCTTGGGCCAACCTTCCTCCACGTCCGATAACAGTTATGTTAACTCACCTGTGAGTGCTTACGGACCCGGTATGAAGAGGAGGGAGAGAATTAGTCTGAGTTAGTACATTGAGAAATTGATGGTTCAAACAACGTGCTGCTGCTGAGGACCTAAATGCGAGAGTGGGAGACGTAATTGTGGAGAATGTGGTAGAGTTATGGCGTTCCATGTAAAAGAAACAGTGGATAAAAACCATAAGATTTAGGCATGAAGCGGGAGCTGTTGGCGGGAAAAACTTCAAGAAGATATCCAAAAGCACAGAGGGGTAGGTAGCGCAGTGGTGGATAGAGTGCAGATAGATTTTGCGTTAATATCGTTGCGAGTGGTGAGGAAGATGTTGGATGTGCGGGTGTGAGTCGGGAGTGTAGAGGCATGCCAAAGCCTTTACTGGTGGAAGGAAGATTGAGAGTGGAGCAGTGGTGGAAGTCAATAGAAGCGCGGTAGAATAATGAGGGGTAGTGAAGGCGAGTGCGCCGACAGTGACGAACAAAACTAAGGAGTTCCGAAGTCGTTGAATGAGGAATATGACAGAGACGGCAAGGCCTGGGTAATGATGAACAATGGGCGATTTCTGAGATACGTCGTTGAGATGTGCGAAAAATATGTGGTGTGTACTTTTTGGGCGGGTGTAGGTGATGAGAATTTGGAAAGCAGAGCTGAGAAGTTTCAGCAGAAAGTAAAGGAGGAATATGACGTCGTGGGAGGGCAATGCCTAGGGAACGCTACTTAGTTGGATACTTGAAGATTTTTGCTAAACAGCTGGTCACAGCACATCTGCCACCGGAACCACACCAGTAAGGATACTCTTCACTCGTGTTGCTGTGGCATCAACATTTGCATGTTGCAGCCCCATTCGCCAGTCTTATCCGGACACGGCATCGCCTTCGAGTTGAGAGTGGTACAAACAGTGAGGGTATCCACTGATCAGAGGTAGATCAGAAACAAAGCTTCAACTTCCTTCAAGATGTTTGCTGTCGCTGACAACTGCAGCACACGTTTGATCTCACTTATTTCCAGAGCCATTTGATTGAATAGCCGAGGTGCCCGACGCGTGAAGCTGTTAAAAGCTACGGTTTACCTCATTTTGCTGCAGTGTTTTTTTTTGCACTTCGAAGTAACACATTCTACCAATCCTTGCCTGGTTTCTCGTGGTCACTTTCGTTACTTTTTTTTCGTTAACACTGGCCGTGTAGCCTTCCAGAATTTCCCTAACGATTATGGCCAAAGCTTTGTCGAGCTGCTTCAAGTATTTCCAGATCTTTCCGTTTGTGTGGGATCCAGAGAGGAGAGCAATAGTATATAACTAGTTTTAATAACTTGTTTTCGAAAAGTAAATTTTGTCCTTATATCACGATAAAAAGGTCCTCATGACCCCCAGTCTTCTACCAGTAGCCTCGACCTTTGCAATTGTTCAGCGAATAAAGTATTTGATTTGATCCAAGCCTCATTTCCACCAGAGCCACAAGGCAAGTCATCATAGGCTCCCCCGTAGGACATGCCCATCATCGATTCAGGTAGGTTCGCACACGTGCGTGTGTGGAACGATTGATCATAACAGATCTCGACTGCGGCATAAACGCAAACTAGTGCGCACGGGAACGGAAAGTATTAACGCGTATCTACGTAGACATTTTGTTATTGCTTGTCCGATGTGGGGTGGAGAGACCACCTCGCTAGCTCAAATGTTTGGGGTTTAGACAGTTTCGGATAGTCCAGTATGTTTTGCGAAAGCAATAAGCTTTTTCCGGTAGGTAAGGTCAGTGAGTAGCCTTTGTAGTTTGCACGGGGGGTTCAGAAAGGCTCTTGTCTTTACTGTTGGAGAACTTTGTTTCCCCTTCTCCAACCGAGGGCTTGACTGAAAGGATTTTTTATCCACTCTGTTGCCACATGTCATTCCATCGGGATGTTATATGCGAGTTAATGATAGGTAACCAGTCCCGGTAATGTATTGTGATAAATTGCTCTTGATGGGTAGACGCCAGTTCAGTCAACGAATCTGCAATCTTGTTTCCTCTTATTCCCGCGTGTTCGGGGATCCAGCAGAATTCGACCGCTTGACCCGCCTCGTGCTGCATTTTACGTGGAGCAGGTTGTTCGAAGTGCAAAGTTTGGAGCTGAGCGAGAGCGCTCAGACTGTCTAAGAATACGACGTATTTTGGGAGGCGGTGTGTTTTTGCAATAGAGATGTCTAGTTCGAGTGCGTGGAGCTCTGCAAAGAACACAGAAGCCTCATGTGGGAGGGTAGCCGAAAGTGGTATATACCTGCACAAAGCGGCGGCTCCTACTCCATCCATGGTTTTGGAGCCGTCTGTGTGAGATATGTCGGTGCTCTGGATATTGTTCCTCGAGTTTGCAGATCTAGGTTGACTAGTGGGAGTTGATCAATTTGCTGCATAATCAAATGTGGATGTGATTTATCTTGATTTTGCCAAGGCCTTTGACAAAGTAGATCACAGTATACTGTTATCAAAACAATATAACGCCGGTATCCACGGGGATGTTTACAAATGGAT
The DNA here is from genome assembly GCA_016164225.1 of Gammarus roeselii. Lineage (NCBI taxonomy): Eukaryota > Metazoa > Arthropoda > Malacostraca > Amphipoda > Gammaridae > Gammarus > Gammarus roeselii. The sequence goes on along the minus strand of SDVV010040600.1, from coordinate 1,808 downwards.
TAAAATCGTTCTGAAAGGCAAAACTCAAGGTGTGGTAGTGAATGAAAAAACCTCTGCACCAGTGGAAGTCCTTAGTGGGATCCCACAAGGAACTGTGCTTGGCCCACTGCTCATTTTAATATGGAGTAATAATCTGGACCAAAGCTGTCCACACATCCGTCTCTTGTTTAGCAGATGATACCAGAGTACTAGGCATTGTCAAGGACTCGAGTGATGTAGAAAGAGTTCAAACTGATCTGAAAGAAATCTCCAAGTGGCTGGTGAAAATCTAAATCATGTGGCTGGTGAGAATCTAAATTTGAATCACTGAGATATGGAAAAAATTCTGACCTAAAAACCAAAGTTTCGTATAATTTTAGCAATAACACAGCCATAGAAGAAAAAGATTGCCGGCGTAATTTAGGCGTCCTAAAACAATGCTTCTTTCCATGAACAAATTGCTAAGGTTGAGGCCAGTGGAGAAGACTGTGTTCCTGGGCCTTGAGAACCTTTCTGGCTAGAGATAAAAGAACAAAGCTGACTCTTTGGAATCAACTAATCCAACCAGTCATTGACTATTGCTCTCCTCTCTGTATCCCACACAAACAGAAAGATCAGAATAGACTAGTAGCAGTGTCAAGAAGATACACCTCTAATATTACGGAGGTAAAGGAAATGGACTATTATGACAGATTAAACGCCTCGAGGCTATACTCAATCCAAAGAAGTTTTGATAGATTCATGATAATTAACGTTTGGAAAATTATGGCAGGCTTGCACTGTGATTGTCAACGAAAAAATTGTTATTAAAGTGACTATGAGAAACCGGCCATGACTAGGCAGAATGCGTTGCTTCGAAGTGCCAAAACTGACGGGTGGCATAGCGATGCAAACGGTAGCATTCAACAGCTTCACGTGCCGGGCACCTCGGTTATTCAATCAAATGCCATTGGATATACATGAGATCAAACTGGTGCCACAACTGTCAGCTACAGCAAACATTTTGAGGTTCAAGAGCCGACTGGACAAGTACCTCAGCTGTGTTTCAGATCGACCCCAAATAAATGGATACCCTCACTGTGGGGACAACTCCCTGCTTAACCGCGACGCTTAGCGGGGATCCGACTTGCAATGTGGCTGTAACATGCAAATGCTGGTGCCGTGGCACAAGTGGACAGTGGAGTGGCGTTAACGGCCACCGCACTAAATTTGTTAAGGGCTGCGTGCATTTCAAAGTAGTCAACTAGGCGTGAGTTCATCATTATTTCCACAGTCTTACAGAGGACGCTGGCAAGGGCAATGGTGCGGTGATTACGGGGGTCGCTGTCAGTTTCCAGGTTTGATACAGATACAGACACTAGGCCGCATCCCCCAGAAAGGGGGGTGGCCGACGGCAAGGCGCACCTCACACCCTCATACGCTCACACTCACACAACTTAGCCCTTTTGTGCTAAAGGGTCCGGCCGGTAGCCCCTCAACTTACACACTGGGTCCCGAATGCACCGAGGAACCGTCGTCAGCAGCAGGGTCCGACAGTTTTTACTGGATTACCCCCGCCGCGTCATAATGGCCGGGCCCCCCCCACCCACGGCCATCCCGACAGCGGGATGCCAAGGGCGGGAAAGCACATCAGAGCAGCGTCAAAATCAAACATCCACAACCATTCTCCACTCACGCCTGTTCATTGCACGCTCTCTCGCCACCTCCACATTCGTGTCTCTTCCCAACGCCTGCTTCAGACCATCCATCCACCCAAACTTCGGTCTACCTCTAGGCCTGCGACCACTCGCCTCCGCATTCATCACCCTTTTCACCAATCTCTCTTCATC